>CATIWO010048820.1:0-35659 GCA_949673435.1 Macaranga tanarius | reverse complement strand
TTGATATTAATGCATGCTAAATTATTTAACTTTAATACTTTCATTGTGTTTGTTTACTTAATATTAAATTAAATATTTGTTATAATAGTAATAATAATGAAATTAATAATTTTAATTTTGTTAATATATATATATATATATATATATATATATATATATATATATATATATATATATATATATATATATATATATTATTTATTCATATAATATCCGGTACTATATTCGGTTCTTGGTTCGGTACGATTTTTGGTTTGGTTCCAGTTCGTTTTTTTTATAAATCTCCAGTACCGTACCAAATTAGTAAAGTGGTCCGGTTCTATTCAGTTAGGTGTTAAAACTATTCGGTTCGGTATGATTTTTTGTCTATCGGTTCGAATTTTCAGTTTGGTTTGATTTTTTTTCCGTCCCGTGCTCAGCCCTAGTAAAAAGTACTAAAGAGAAAATCTGCACCATTCATTTCTCAAATATGATGGTTTTCAAGCTCTGTACTTTGTTTCCGTTTTTGGCTAAAAAGACAAAAAAATATTTTTTGTAGACGAGCTAATTCTATACATCAGCAGAACAACTAGCTCTGTGACACCTGTCTCATTGTCTCTTGTTGTTTATAGAGACAAAGCAGCACAACACACACTTCTGCATTGCACTCACTCTTACACAAGCCACGCACAACGATTTTGGCAGAAGAGCATGATTTGTTCTTCATTTATTTTATCAAAAGAATTTTGTGATTGGTTCAAATAGTATCTCTTTCCAGCTCAGCCCTTATTATAAATAGGTCATTCTGTTTTCATTTAAAGGTAGAGAGCATTTTCATTGAAAAATCATTTTTTGCATTGCACTTCATACATTGCTCATTTTCTCTCTCAAGTGCTTATAGGATTCATTTGTATTTTCTTGAGTGAAATCTGAGAGAAAAATATTAAAAATCGTTTGTAATCAAGCGAGGAAGATCTTCAAGCACCTATTGATAAGCTTGTGGTGTAAGTTTCCTGGTTGATCTACAAAACTAGTAGTGAGGAGCAGTTTTCTGGTTCTATTCGAAAACCAGTAGATTGCAGTTTTTTTGGAGCTGTTTGAAAACTAGATAGGGAGCAGTTTCTGAATCTGTTTGAAAAATAGTATGTGGGGTAGTTCTAGCAACATGGTAGATGTGGATAGGACTGTACTCCAAGGCTTGTCTCTTATTTGCTAAAAGAGACTGAGATTGAGAGAAAACCTTGAGGAGTGTCTCAATGAGTGGATGTAGGCAGGTAGCCGAACCACGATAAAATCGTTGTGTCTGATTTTTCATCTCATTATTCTTTATCTTTGGTCTCATGAATGCTTACAACTGTTTCTAGTTCTGATTTCTATTGTTGATTATTTTTAAACTGAGTTTTTGCCTGAAAATTAGCTCTGATGCTTGTACTGTTTTCCTTCATACTTATGTTTTAATTTCTTATTCAAAAATTTAAAAATATTAGCTTTGTTTAGATAGTTGATCTATTAACCTCCTTCAAAATTTAGCTCTAATAACTTGCATCCTTTAAATTCAGTTTTTCACTCTGATATGATATCTCTGTTAAATAGCTTTTGAAAACTTCCGTTGCAATAGACTTTATCAAAATTAGTTTTTAAGTTTTTATATCACTCTTTGAAAAGAGCTCAATTCACCCCCCCCCTCTTGAGTATCCTATCGGACCCAACACTTGGTATCAGAGCAGGTCTCTGAAACTTTTTCTAAGGTTAACAGTTAACACCTTTAAGAGATCCAAAATGGCTGCAAGTAGTTCTAATGCTGTCCATAGTGCATCAGGATTACATGAGGGAAATTTCATCACTCGTCCTCCTCTTTTTAATGGCACTAACTATGCTTATTGGAAAAATAGAATGAGAAATTTTGAGCAGACTACTGATATCGATTGCTGGAGAGTCATTGTTGTTGGGCCAATAGTTACAACCAAAACTTAAGCTGATGGTAAGAAAATCACTATCGCAAAAGCTGATTACTCTGATGATGACTGGAAAAATATTCAACTAAATGCAAAGGCACTCAACATGCTTCATTGTGTATTGGATGTGAACGAGTACAATAGAATCTCAACTTACACATCAGCAAAACAAGTGTGGAACAAGCTGGAAGTCATCTATAAAAGGACAAATCAGGTTAAGGAGTCAAAGATCAACTTGCTGTGGAGAGATTATAAGCTATTTTTAATGAAACCGGATGAGACTATCTCTTCAATGAATTCAAGATTCTCTGAAATAGTGAACTCACTCAAAAATCTTGGAAAGGAAATCTCTAAAGAAGAAATGGTGAAGAAAATACTTAGATCTTTACCAAAAAGATGGGAGACAAAAGTCACGGTTCTTTATGAAGCTAAAAATTTGAAGGAATATTCATATAATGAGCTTGTCGGTTTGCCACTAATGGATGAAATGATGATAAGAAGCAAAAAAAAAAAAAAGGAGACAATTAGTGATAAAAAGAAGAGAAGTGATCTAACACTCAAAATTAGCTCAAGCAGTGATAGCTCAGAAGATGAAGATGATCTTGCGCTATTTACAAGAAGATTTAAAAGAATGTATTAGAAAGGTAGAAGGAGCTATAGGATCAACATCAAAAAGATGTTCAGCCCCAAAGCCAATCCTCTGTAGAAAAAGGAAAAGCAAGAAGTGATCTATTTTGAATGCAACAAGCCTGGACACTACAAGACTGATTGCCTGAAGCTAAAAAAGAAGTCCAATAAAAGTAAAGTCAAGAAAGCTATGGTTGTAACGTGGAGTGACAGTGAAAGCTCAAGCTCAGGAGAAGAAGAGAAGTCAAATGAAGTTGCAAATCTTAGTCTGATGGCCTTTAAAGATGAAGAATTGAGTCAACCTGAAATGAAGAAATCAGGATCTGAAACTAATTCATTGAAAGTGCTCACACAAGAGGTACAATCTTCTGATTCTATTTTTGATGATGATTTAGGTAGTGCATTTGATAAGCTGTACATTGAATTCAAAAAAACTTTCCAAAAAATGCAAAAAGCTCAAGAAGGAACTCAAATATGTTAAGTAAGAAAATGAGAAACTTCCTAATGATAAAGTAGAAACTATTTTTTCTGGAGCTTCACAAACTGAATTTGATGACTTGATAGACAAAGAAAAATATGCATGAAATCAGTTTGCACATGCATTTGAATGTTTAAATACTACTTCTTCTGAAATTAGATTCCTAAAAATGAGCTTGGTGTGATCACTAAAAGAAATACATTTCTGATGAGAACTAATGATGATATGCAAAAGAAAATTGACAGCTTGACCAATGATCTTGAAAGATTCACAAAGGGAAGGCAAAATCTTGATATTTTATTAGGAAACCAACAGTTTTCAAATGAAAAATCAAGATTACGTTTTACTGGATTTGTGAAAAATAAAAAATATGACTCTTACTTTGTTAAAGAGGTCTCTTCAAGTTATACACATCTCACATGCTTTTATTGCAATTATAAAGGACATGTCTTAAAATTCTGTGCTTATAAAAAAGGCTTTTCTAAAGCTAAATTTATCTGGGTACTAAAAGGTACTAAGCTACTTTTTGAGACTAACCCATCAGGACCCAAATTAGTTTGGGTACCTAAAACTAACTGATCCCTTACAAGTCTGCCTCAAGAGTAAGAGTGTTCAAGAAAAATGATACACTAGGCACATAATAGGTGACAAATCAAAGTTCACCCAACTAAAGCTAAAAAATAGGGGATCCATCAATTTTGGAGACAATAGCAAAGGAAAGATTGTTGGCATCAGAACAGTTAGAGCTAATCCTTCCATTGAAAAGGTATCATTGGTTAAAGGTTTGAAGTTTAATTTGATCAGTGTCAGTCAGTTGTGTGATAAGAATAAAAGAGTCATCTTTGAGCCTACTCACTGTGAGGTTCAAGATATGCATAATAATCAAACTCTGTTTGTTGGTAATAGATTTGAAAATGTATACTTGATTGATTTTGAAAATTTACACTGTGCATTTGATTTATGTTTGGCATCTGTTGAAGAAGATATCTGGTTGTGGCATAAAAGATTAGGTTATGCAAGCATGAATCTGATTTTAAAGCTTTCTAAAAATGAGCTTATGAAAGGTCTGTCGAAGCTGAAATTTGAAAAAGATACTATTTATGACACTTGTCAATTAGGCAAACAAACAAGGACTTCGTTAAAATCTAAAGGCATAATCTCAACTAGAAAACCACTTAAGTTATTGCATCTTAATTTGTTTGGACCTGTTATGCCATCTAGTCTAGGAGGTAAGTCATATGCATTTGTTATAGTGGACGATTATATAAGATATACTTAGACCCTTTTCCTAGCCAAAAAGGAAGTGGCATTTAACAAATTTGCTAGTCTTTGTAGAAAGCTTCAAAATTAGAAAGGATACAATACCATAAGTCTTCAAAGTGATCATGGTCGAGAGTTTAAAAATAAACAGTTTGAAGAGCTATGTGATGAGTTTGGAATCAATCATAATTTTTTAGCTCCAAGAACTCCCCAACAGAATGGAGTTGTGGAAAGAAAGAATATAACCTTATAAGAGATGGTACGCACAATGCTGAGTGAAGCTAATTTGTCAAAGTACTTTTTGGCAGAAGCCATAAATTTAACAATAACATGCTACATTTTAAATAAAGCTTTGGTAAGATCCTCCTTTAAAAAGACACCTTATGAGCTGTAGAAAGATAAAAAGCCTAATATAAGCTATTTTAAGGTGTTTGGTTGTAAATGCTTTATTCACAACTTTAAGAAAGATCAGCTAGCCAAATTTAATGCAAAATCAGATGAGGGAATTTTTCTAGGCTATTATGATCATAGTAGAGCCTTCAGAGTCTTTAATAAAATAACTCTTATTATTAAAGAATCTATTCATGTTGTCTTCAAAGAAACTAACCAAACTCTACTATTTAGAGATGTTATAGATGATTTTCTTGTAGGTACTGAAAATTCCACACCTGAATCAACTGAAAAGAAAAATAAGCAAGTCGAATAGAAAGAATCTGCTCTAAAAGAGAATGTTGCAGGTAATATAAAAGGTCAGTCAAACTTAACAGGAGAAAAGGCGCCAGAGAATGAAAATTAGCCTGAAGAAGAAAACCAGACTGAAGAATGACACAACAATTAGCAACTCTTATATCATGATCTACCCAAGGAATGAAGATATCACAAATACCACTCCAAGGAGAACATGCTAACCAATCCATATGATAAAGTGGCTACAAGAAGTAGCATCAGAAAGATGATAGAAAATGTAGCCTTCATGTCAAAGATTGAGCCAAAGAGCATAGAGGAAGTACAAAAAGATGAAAATTAGATCATGGCCATACAAGAAAAGCTAAATCAGTTTGAAAGAAATAATATTTGGAAATTAGTTCCAGAGCCTAAAGATCACACTATCATTGGAACTAAATAGGTCTTCAAAAATAAGCTTGATAAGCATGGAAACGTTATTCGAAATAAGGCTAAACTAGTTGCCAAAGGTTACAACCAAGAAGAAGGAATTAATTTTGATGAGACCTTTGCACCTGTGGCTAGACTTAAAGCAATTTGAATACTGTGTGCGTTCGCCTGCTACAGAAACTTCAAGCTATTTCAGATGGATGTTAAAAGTACCTTCTTGAATGGGTATCTCAACAAGGAAGTTTATGTAAATCAGCCCCCTGGCTTTGAGATACACGATAAGCCCAACCATGTATACAAACTAACAAAAGCTTTGTATGGTCTGAAATAAGCTCCTAAAGCTTTGTATGAAAGGCTAAGTAAATTTTTACTAGAAGATGGGTTTATAAGGGGTAAAATGGACAAGAATCTTTTTATAAGAAATAAGACTGAACACATTTTGATTGTCCAGATTTATGTGGATGATATTGTTTTTGGTGCAACAAAAGAAAGCTTGTGTAAGGAGTTCTCAAATTTGATGAATAATGAATTCGAGATGAGCATAATGGGTGAACTAAATTTCTTCTTGGGGTTACAAATTAGACAATGTAAGGGTAGTATCTTCCTAAATCAGCACAAGTATGTGAAAGAAATATTGAAAAAATTCAAGTTGTGTGACGCTAAAATCAGCAGGACACCAATGAGCGCCACAATCAAATTAGATAAAGATGAAAAAGGTAAACAGATAGACAATAAGATATATAGAGGTATGATTAGATCATTTCTTTATTTTACAGCTAATCGACCTGATATTCATTTCAGTGTCTGTTTATGTGCGCGTTTTCAATCTAATCCTAAGAAATCTCACCTGATAGCTGTTAAAAGGATTTTTAGGTATCTTGTGGGAACTCAAGGCCTTGGCCTATGGTACCTTAAAGATACATCCTTTGATATTGTAGGATATAGTAATGCTAATTTTACAGGAAGTAGAATGGACAGAAAAAGCACATCAGGAATTTGTCAGTTTTTTGGTAACGGATTAGTTTCATGGTTTAGCAAGAAATAGACTTTGGTGGCCTTATCAACTGCTGAAGCTGAATATATTACTGCTGGAAGCTGTGTTGTATAAATTCTTTAGATAAAGCAAGAACTAGAAGATTATGGAATGAGGTACTCTCAAATTTCTATCTATTATGATAATACTAGTGCAATCAATTTATCTAAAAATTCTGTCATGCATTCTAGGACAAAACATATTGAAATTAGGCATCATTTCATAAGAAATCATATATTGAATGATGACATCAAGCTGATTTTTATGCCCACTGACATTCAACTTGCTTACATTTTCACAAAGCCTTTGAGTGAAGATCATTTTTGCAAAATTAAAACTGAGTTAAGAGTTATTGATCTAGATGCATAATTTTTTTAAGCTATTTTTATTTGAAAATATTTTTTCCCTTCTTGAATTAACTGTCTTAAATAAGATAGATTATCAGTCTTCATCAATTTATTTTTTAATTAAATAGATAAAGTACTGTTGCACCTTGAAAAAATCAGAATAGTGATATTTTCTCATGACAGTGCCTCTTTGGAAAAGTCATACCTGCTCATTCTGGAAATCGTGTCAGTTATTAGTCTTCAAACATTTGACACGTTAGCCTAAACAGGAAACATTACTTGTCTTAGAGAGAAAATAGGACATGCATGCATTTGAATAAGAAGTTAATTTTTTTTGGAAATTGGAAAGGTTGCGTCTGTTGGATAATAGCGTAAAATACCTTTTTATCCAATGGTTATTATGAGACTTTCTCTCATTAAATACCCATTATCTCTTCTCATTCAAACCCACATTCATCTTTTTCTCTAAACTCGAAACTCTCCTCTCTATACTGATTTGCTCATTCTCTATAAAATCCAAGGAAAGCAATTTCTTTTCTTACCAAGATGAGTGATTAAAGCAAGAAGAGAAAGGATTTTAAAGAGGCAAGCGCTGACTCTCCAAAACAGACCTAGGAAAAGGCAAAGATCGAAACAGCCAAAAAAAATCATGGAGAAAAGGTCGAAAGGGATTGAATTAAAGCTTTCCTACAATAAATTGATTCCTCCAAAGATGATTGACTGGGAGTTTTTTAAAAGCTCTGATTTTCCTTTGAATGAGTGGTTTTTGGCTCAATAATGGACAAGCCTGATGAAAATCAAGGAAGATGTGTATGAAAATCTGGTTCGTCAGTTTTATGGGTCAGTAAAAGAAATCGATTCAGAAGAGTTTAAAGTTGTTCTGAAAGGAGAAAAATATACTATTTCTCTGGAAACCATCTCTGAAGCCTTCAACATTCCGAATCGCAGTGCAAGACTGGCAAAGAAAGCTGATTTGAAGAAAATCAAAAGCTTCGATAAGGAAGAATTTAAAAAAAAGTTTCTGGAAACTCCAAGATCAAAGCCACCAAGAATGTAAGTTCTGCCTCTCTCTCTCAAGATTTAAGAATTATGCACAAGTTCATTACTTGCTTCTTAGCACCAAAACTGGGAAGTCTTGATTATGTGAATAGTATTGAGTTATGCATAATATGGCATTTGATTAGAAAGAATAGCTTTAATATGTGCTATTTGATTATGGGTTTAATGACGAGCCTAACAAAATCTAAAGGGCTGCCATATGCCATAATTTTAACAAAGCTCTTTAAGTTTCTGGAAGTGGATTTAAGTGATGAGACTTTTGAGAAGATTGAGAAGTCAAAGTATCTGGTGGCACTGAGAAGCTAGAATCTGAAAAAAAAAAAGAAGATATAAAGCAAAAGAAGAGCTCTAAAGCTAATTCTGAGGAAAAAGTAGATACTACAATCAAAGATGTTCTGAATGCTATAGAAGAAAATCCAACTGAAGAAGAAAAAGAATCTGAAAAAGAACAGGTTGAGGAAACCACTAAGGAATAGGTGGAAACTGAAAGTGCTGAAAAACAGGCTGACAAGCCGATGGAAGATGAGCCAATAATGAAAAATTCTGCCAAGGAACCGTCTGAATAGCCAAAGGGTGAGATGACAGAAGATGAAGTGAAACATAAAATGGCAAGGCAGTTTTTATCTTCTGCAGCAACCAGATTCCAAGCTTTGATAGACAGCTGCTAAGTTGGTTTTGAGAAGTTCGTTAAACATTCTGAAGCTGATTTAGTTGATCTTTATAGGGCACTTCTCAATCATCCTTTACCTTCTGCTTCAGTCATTTTGTCAAGGGAAAAAGAGAAAGAGCAGTTTAAGGATGTTGACAAAGGTGAATAGATAAAACTTAAACCTGGCTACAAACTCAAATACAAAGCCCAAAAGACACCAATCCCATATACCCATTGGGTAACCCGACACACACTGAAATCATCCTCAGATCCAGCAGCTTAAGCCTTTTCATAATTCTGGATAACAAAATTAGTTTCCTATTTTAGCATGTGCTTGTTTTATTTTTTTGACTCTAGACTCTTAATGTTTTTTGTTTAGACTACAGTTGCTACTCTCATTCATTACTTTTTTTTTGACTGATGACAAAAGGGGGAGTAGAATTAGTGTTTTTATATATTAGTTTCTTTATATATAGTCCTATGTGTTCTTTTTTTTTTATTTTATCTCCTTTTGTATAAACTACAGGCTAATTTATTGTGTGCTTACCTCGATAAATCTTCATCTTTTTATTCGATTCGATTCTTATTTGGTGTATGCTTGTATCTTTTCATTGCTCTGATATATCTATCAATTCTGCTTTATCAATGTATAGCTTACTTTATCATTTCCTTCAAAGAGATTAATGAAAAAAATTGATTGTCTATTAAAAATTATCGGCATAAATTCAGGGGGAGAAAAGATTTCTTCTTTGAAATAAAATTAGTTTCAAAATTTTTTTTCATTGCATACCATTCTCTGCATATGTCTCCTTGCACATATTTATGTTTTAAATGCACTTATCTTTTGAAAATAAGTTATTTTTATCAAGTTTTGTTATCATAAAAAAAGGGGAGATTGTTGCAAAGGTTCAACCTGAGCCTGATTTCTAAGCTTGATTTTGATGAGTAAAAAAAATGATAAAAATAATATTGTTGATGATGTGTTTAAATCAAGATATATGACAGCAAGTAAATTAGTGATAAAATAGTAAATATGTGTGTGAACGCAAGCTTTCAAGTGTGAACATAAATTGTTAAGAGTGAATTCAAGTTGTCAAGCGCAAAAGCCTATGGAGCCTAAATGCAAGATGCTGAAGGATATTTCAGTAATTGAAGAAATTAGCTTTATGTGTAAAAAGTACTAAAGAGCAAATCTACACCATTCATTTCTCAAATCTGATAGTTTTCAAGCTCTATACTTTGTTTCTGTTTTTTGGCTAAAAAGACAAAGAAATATTTTCTACAAATGAGCTAATTTTGTACATCAGCAGAACAACTAGCTTTGTGACACCTGTCTCATTGTCTCTTATCGTTTCTGGAGATAAAGTAGCACAATACACACTTCTGCATTGCACTCACTCTTACACAAGCCATGCACAACGATTTTGGCAGAAGAGCATGATTTATTCTTCATTTATTTTATGAAAAGAATTTTGTAATTGGTTCAAATGGTATCTCTTTCCAGCTTAGCCCTTATTATAAATAGGTCATTCTATTTTTATTTAAAGGTAGAGAGCATTTTCATTGAAAAATCATTGTTGCATTGCACTTCATACATTGCTCATTTTCTCTCTCAAGTGCTTATAGGATTCATTGTATTTTCTTAAGTGAAATCTGAGAGAAAAACATTGAAAATCTTTTGTAATCAAGCGAGAAAGGTCTTCAAGCACCTATTGATAAGCTTGCAGTGTAAGTTTCCTAGTTGATCTACAAAACCAGTGGTGAGGAGCAGTTTTCTGGTTCTGCTCGAAAACCAGTAGGTTGCAGTTTTTCTGAAGCTGTTTGAAAACTAGATAGGGAGCAGTTTTCTGAATCTATTTGAAAAACAGTTTGTGGGGTAGTTCTAGCAACAAGGTAGTTGTGGATAGAACTGTACTCCAAGGCTTGTCTCTTGCCTGCTAAAAGAGACCAAGATTGAGAGAAAATCTTGAGGAGTGCCTCAAGGAATGGATGTAGGCAAGTAGCTGAACCACGAAAAAATCGCTGTGTCTGATTTCTCATCTCATTGTTCTTTATCTTTGGTCTCATGCATGCTTACAACTGTTTCTGATTCTGGTTTCTATTATTGATTTATTTTCGAACTGAGTCTTTGCCTGAAAATTAGCTCTGATGCTTGTATTATTTTCCTTCATGCTTCTGTTTTAATTCCTTATTCAAAAATCCAAAAATATTAGCTTTATTTAGATAGTTGATCTATTAAGCTCCTTCAAAATTTAGCTCTAATATCTTGCATCCTTTAAATTCAGTTTTTCACTTTGATCTGATATCTCTGTTAAATAGCTTTTGAAAACTTCTGTTGTAATAGACTTTATTAAAATTAGTTTTTAAGTTTTTATATCACTTTTTGAAAGAACTCAATTCACCCCCCCTCTTGAGCAGCCTATCGGACCCAACAATGTTGTTTGCCAAGTTATAATAATGGAGATTATTAAGTTTATTTATTATATTTTTTAATTATTTTGAGACCCACATTCTACCTAACTGAACTAAGAGTGCTTTTTTACCCTAATCACAAAAAAAAAATTGTAAATAAAAAAATTCTTTTCTTTTTTTTTTTACTACAATATATCTTGAATGTCTATACTATCATATATAATATGATAAAAATGAAGGGTTAGATATAGCCAAGTTTAATTGACCCCAATTAATCCTTTTTATTGCTTAGAGACGAAGTAATAGATAGGGATGATGGGATTTGAACCCATGACATTTTGTACTTAAAACAAATGTACTAACAAGTTGCACTATATCTTTTTCAATTGGTCTACGATGTCATTGTAAAGAATCCTTACCCTGTTCTCTACATGGTTATTTTCTCTATTTATATATAGATAAAAATCTCTTGCTATTTCTTCTTTTTGGTATTTATTGATTTATATACTCATCATCATCCTGTCGCTCCTACCAATGCTTACTAAAAGGATTCTAAAAAATAGCCCTTTGAATAAGTGAGGGTTTCTCGATATAAATAATTGTATATGAGAAGAGATGTCAATCCTGTGTATGCGGTTAAGCAAGCCCTGCCACTAGCTTTCACCTAAACGCGAGCACCTAGTATGAAAGGTTGTTTTACTAAAAAATAGTTAGCGTATTAGCGCTTTAGACATCAATAAGGAGTAGAGCTTGAAGAAGCGAAGTGAGCCTAGAGTAGTAGCCTATTATGTTTTTTAGGCCCCTTAACTTGATATTTTATTAGTAACATGCTAGTACTCCTATAAAGTTAAACTCTTATGCTATCAATGAAACAAAAAGAAAGAAAAAACTCTAGGGCATTTTATATAGATCGAGAGTTGTAGCTTGATTCTTTACTTATTCTATACTGAAAAGAATTATAGGAAATCGTTCAATACCACTTCTTCATATTTCTCAATGACATTTGATGATCAAGATAATTCCCATGAAACTTTTATTCTATAAAAGTGAATTCTTATTCTTACAAAGCAAAATAACATTTCCTATTGATTTGTCCCCTAGACTAGACCTATTCTGATTCTGAATTATCCATCGTTATGTTGTTCCTAAGGATAAGCAAAATTGAAATAGCAAATTCTTAAGTCATCTCAATGTGTTCAAAAGCTACATGTTTCTCTGGATCATCAAAGAAGGTGATAGTCTTGTAGATTCATTCTTATGGTTCGATTCTTCCTAGTGAAATACCACGTTTTCAAATTTTTATCGCTTTTATGCAAGAAAGAGGGATCATATTCTAAGCCTAAGTATTCCTCAATGAGCGATTAAGTACAAGTACCATGACGAAAACATAAAAAGAATAGATCCAATGTGAATAATCAATTAAATAAGCTATTTAAGTAGAGCCTTTACTTAATATTCTATTAGTAAAGAGCACTTACTCTAACTGCGTACCTTTTACATGATAGATTAGTGAAAAAATAGAAATAATAGCTTAAGCCATTAGGTGTAGGTACTTTCTAGAGGTGGAATCTTATTATTCTTTCTATTTGATCCGATACAGATCAATCTAGCCATAAGCAGGTTAAAGAGAGCTCTAACAAGTCTTAGAGGACTAAACCCACATATGTGGTAAAATATAGGGATGACTCATTGCTAGGGGTGAAAGGCCAACTAAGATTGGACATAGCTAGTTTTTCTTGAAATTTATTTTAATAGAAGGTATGATGTCGATGGCCTAGGGTAGAGTACTCAATTCGCTAGGGTGGCCCCATTTTACCCCACCAACCCCAGGGAAACTCCGAATATAGGCGTAGATCATTTGTTTAGATAGACTTTTATAGTGCTAGGATCTAAAGTCAAGAGGAAAAAAACCCAGATCATACCCTAAGGTCCCTAAGCAATCACTTAGTGGAAAGAAAGGGATAAAGCGATGACATCCAAGAGGTAGGCTTAGATGCAACTATTCTTTCAAGAAAGCATAATAGCTTACTGGTCTAACTTCATGGCACCAAAAATGTATTAGGGCTCAAGTGATTCACCAATGCAATGAGACCTTTAAAGCTACTTTTTCAAGTGTCAGTAGTGGGACATTCTGTTGATCAGGGAAGTGTTTTGGTGATAAGACTTGAAGATATCAAAAGTGAGAATGCTGACATGGGTAACGAGAAATCTTTTGAAAAAGATAATTTTTTGCTAGTAGAAGGCTTTTTGCATTCAATCAATTTATGCAAAGTGAATTAGTTCTTAAGAAACCCCCAAAGTGAATCTGTTCGACGGGTACATGAAAGTGGTGAAGTTGCTTTAACTATAGAACCATGCTAGTTTATTTCCATAAATTAGATGATCGGGCCAAAGGCTGCTCCCTCTTTCTCTTACTCTCCTTTCCCTGATATGAATCTTGACTCATTAAAGCTTTTCTGACTCAACCTGGCCCGATCAAGGGTCTATTTATAATTGTGACTGTTGTTATATTCATTAAGGTTGAAACATCTAGCAAGAAACTTCAAATTAGGAGGGCAACTAAACTTTTTTTTCTTAGAAAAAAAGCTAATAAAAGGAAAAGTAAAGAATATCTTGGTTTAACAAAAGTTAGTAAAAATTTTATTTTTCTTCATCATACTATAATTGTTAAATAGCATTCCAAGCTCCAACATTGAATTCCTATCAAATGGGAATTAATAGTAGTGATAGTAAGGGAATAGAATATTAATTCATTGAGTCTTTCAAGGAGTTATATAAATTTTTTGGCGCTCTAGACAAGTGACATTTTCATACTTATTCTTTGAAAATAAGAGACATTATTTTTCTAAAGAAGAGATTAAAATGGTGTTCAATTTAAAAGAAATCTTACTGATAAAATAATAAAATATTAAATAAAAGTATAATGATTTTTTCATTAGGGTTTGTTCAAGCTTTGTGGGCTTTATTATCAATGGATCTCATAAAGTTATAAAATAGTGTCAATATTGAAAAGTGAGTATTAAAACACCTAAAAATTGAGTGTGAAAAGTTAGTCAAGCTAGAAAGGCAATCTAGTAATCCAGTAGATGGTACTCATTTTGATTTATTATTTTTTTTCTTTAGTAGTCAAGCAAGGTGCAAAGTGCTAATTGAGCTAAAAGTTCCAGCAAAAATTTCTTTTAGGCTTCGAAAGAAACCATTCTATCACACAGTTGACTTTGTTTACTTTAATAAGTTTGTAGGTGAAGGGCTTAGAAGAGATTAGCACTTTGGTTTATAGTGGAAATTAACTAACCTTTTAAAGGCAGACTATTTATTAGCAAAAGGAGAGGTAAAGTAAAATTGAAGTAAAAGAAACTCACTAGGAATTTTCTAAAAAATAAAATAGAATAGGGTGCTTTGCACTAAATAAAAAGGAGAGAGCTTTTAAGACATTTGATAGTGGAAAAAACTTTTGAACTTTCGAGGTCGAATATAATACATCCTATAGTAAAGTAGCCACATAAGGTATTTAACTTACTTTCATGTCTTTCAGATCTTGTTCAAATAACCACTGCTATTTCAAATATTGGATAAAGATTGGTAGGTTAGGAGTTCATACTAAGTAAAATTTGTTTATGATAACAAAGATGGATCCGTTTTAGAAGAATATGTAGTGATGTCGAGAGGAAAGCCAGTAACTCTAGAATTAAAGGCCAAGGAGATAAGAAGAAGGACTATATGCAAAAATACGAGATGATAATTGACTCATGTTATGAGATAATGAGAATTTGATGCATTAACAAATGCAGTTAGGGAAGAAAAATCTTTTCATGATATGACTACTTATAATAAATAAGACAAGAAAGAAAATCAGTCATATACTCCTCCTCCAACTAGTCTTTCTAGGTTCCTTCAGTCTCTCTTTCATTCCAGTCACTTACTCCTCCTCCAGCTAGCCTTTCTCAATTCCTCCAGTCTCTTTTGTTTCCCAGTGTAGTCTTGGTTTGCATCTCCTTCAGTCTCTCCTTCTCCTTCCATTGATTTCTTCTTTCTTTTCTCTTTTTTTTTTTAATTTTATGTAAACATTAAATTTGGTTTGTGTTGCTATTTTTTTGTTTTGTTTGTACGAGTATCTAAATAAATAAATTGGAGAACTGAATTTGGTTAGGTGGTGAATGCATTTATATTTTGGTGTTGACAATTAGTTGGGTTTGTTAAATCTTTTTTTTTCATGTGTGAGTATGAATATATGTATGTTTTTGTATTGAAAATTGATTAACCTTGAAATAGTTGGCTTCATGCATTTCTCACTAATGTCTTTTCTTATTAATATGTATGTTTATTTAAAAAAAATTATTATGGAGCTTCAAAACATTAATGTGTATCTTAAAACATCAGCATCTAAATCTTTGTTTTTATATATTTTAAGACATTAATATGTATGTTTGTCTGGTTATTATGCATTTATTCTACTAATGGTTTATTTTATATTCCAGTGAAATGGATTCAAATGTAGCTGTGTTTGTTCTACTAATGGTGTCCATTTTATTAGCTTTTACGATCATTATAATTTTTTGTGCTGCAATTTTGCTCTTTTACTATAAAGAGCAAAATAATATTGATGTTGAACATAGTAGTCCAAGCACTTCCAATCCTAATAAGTTCGAGAGCTTTCCTAGCAGTCTTGATATCAGTCCTAATAATCTCGAGAGTAGTCTAGACATCGCTAGTTCCCTCGAGCTTTTTCCTATGCCATCGCTACCACCAAGGCCGAAGGTTTATCCGAAAATTAAAAAGTTCTATTTGACTCCCAAGTAGCGGGAGTAACTTATCATTAAAATCTTATAAAAAGAAGTGGTTATAAGGGAAAGTTGGGCTCAGGTTTGAAACTCCTAACTTAGTGGAATCCAACAATAACTTTGCTAGAAGGGTATAAACTGATGATAATTTTTGAACGGGACCAACTTCAGGAGAAAAAAGATAATAAATAAAGTTTTATTTATGCCCTTTTTTAGAACATTCCTTTTAGTTTTTGACTTAACCGACTAAACTGTACGCCACTTTTTTTAGGTAAATAGGTCTATCAAGCTTAGCCTTTAGAAAGAGGATTGGGCAAACTTAAATCATAATGCCGGTCACTTCTTCTATCAACTAATTAAACAATGTCAGCTATTACCCTTAGTTCTATTCAACTATCAAGAAAGAAGCAAGCCTTTTACAAAGTTTACCTCTTTCTGATTAAAATCAAATGCCAACGTGCTTAAAATATGAAGTTTGAAGTAGGATGGGATCTAGCCTTTGGGCTTCTTTTTTAATTAGGGCTTTAAGCTGAGTATGAATTAAATAAAAAAATGTGAATCTGGATCCTTCGCCACCATTTTTTACTAATTGAGCATTAGAGTAGCTTTCCTCATTTTTCCTTACCATATTCTTTCATTTCCACTTAAGCTTTCCCAGTTTGAGAAATTAATTGATTGGATACCAGGCTTGGAAACCAAACCTCGTAAGTTAGGCTCCTTTCACCTTTCAAAAGCAAGAAAGTGAGCAGCAAGCTAAAAAAGCCCTTCTTCTTTTTATAATAATAAGCTTCATAGCTCTAACCAGGACAAGCTAAAACCAGTTGAAGGAAGGGCTTTATAGTCTTACCTTATTATTAAAGAAACAAAAGGGAGCTTATTTTTATTATATTCAAAAAACAAAAAAGGTATAATTTAGCCCCTAATGTATGGTGTGAGATTCAGTTAAGCCCTTGATCTATTTTTTGGTTTAAACACGCACCTAATGTTATTCAATTCGGTTATTTAGCCTCTTTTTGTCCTTGATTTTTTATTAATAGTATAATTTTTAAGAAAAATATATTCTACTTAATTATCAATCTTTCTAAATTAAATAATATATGTAATATGAAATAATTAAATTTAAAAATAAAAATTAAAATTGAAGTGATATATATATATATATATGTGTGTGTGTGTGTGTGTGTGTGTGTGTGTATTTGAATGCTTCACTTTAAATTAGTTAAATAAAAAAATAAGTATATAAATAATAAAATATTTGAAGTTTTTGCTCTCATTTGCTAAAACTATACTTTTAATAAAATGCTTAATATTGAAATTTATAAGTATTAATTTGGTTAAAATAAATAATTTTATATTTTATTTTTAATATATAAAAAATTAAACATTTGGAGAACAAACACTCCTCTTTGCTATTCCTCTCTATCCTATTTGCCAACGTTATATTTTTAATTTTTAATTTTATTTAACTAATTTAAAATGAAGTATCAAATATGTATATTAAAAAATAAAAATTAGTTTCACTTTGATTTTGATTTTGACATTTATTTTATTTTAGATTATACTTATAGCTTAGTTTAGAGAGATTGATAAATAAATAAAATACTTTCATTAAAATTATACTATTAATAAAAAAATTAAGGATAATTTTATCTATTGAAATATAAAATTTGAAACATTTTGATAGAAGAATAATTTTAGGGATTAGTTTATAATTTTTTAAATATCAAACCTTTTAGAAGGGGTTAAATGATCGTATTGAATAACGTTAGGTGAGTTTTTGGGCTAAAAAATATATGAGGGGCTTAACCGAGCCTTGCACCATATATTATGGGCTAAATTGTACCTTTTTCCTTCAATAAAAGGGTTGGAACCCTACTCCCCAATAACTATAAAGATGTCTGTACTCGTTGGCATCAAAACTCTTCATTCTTTTAAGTAAGATGGTGTAACAAGCACACAACTCATTCTTTGCTCTTTTTCTTGAGTGTTTCACACTAAGCTCTTTGATCCTACCCTACACCTCTCTAGGCATGAGTGATAACTCATGACTGGTATATGGATCTCTCTATGTAGTGGTCGGCCTTCTAGAAGGTTTGCCAGAAGTGACTAGTCGCTTCTTAAATGCCTTTTTTCTTTTATCATGGTCTGTCTAGTATTTCCAATGCCTCCTTCCTTGTCGCCAATGAACACTACTAAAAGAGTAAGTAAGCTACCTTGCTTGCATTTTATAAGCAGAACAATTTATCTTGTCGACTCCAATAAGCTTCGTTAGTTGCCCCACCTTTGCCTCGCTATGCCACTAGATTCATAATGATCAATGAGTCAGAACATATACGAATATATCCATGCAGAGCACCCTATATATAAATAAGCTATGAGAGTTAGGAATCATAAGAATTAAAAAATCCTAAATTGAATTACATGAGATAGGAAAGACATGTTCTGAAATGGCTGAATTAGCAGGAGGAAGGATGGATTCGCCCTGAAATAAAGGTGCATGTACATAAATAAAGAGGATGTTTATGGCCTTTACTTGATAGGGCTCCTTCCCAACTATATTGACCAGGAAAAAGGGGAGGCCCTTGTGGAAGCCTTGTTTACCCTTCTCTATTTTTAAGGGATCCTTCATATTTAGGATTATAGGTTTCCCTTTCCAACTCATAATAGACAGCTAGGAATAAGAAGAGGGTCAATAGTCTTTATCGTTGCAAGTCCTTCTCCTTCCATTGAGATAGTATTTTTTTAATTATTTTTATTTGTTTAACGCAATATAAAATCATGAAAAAGCTGGAATAACTCAAAAAGATAGTGGCGCCTAGCGATTGATAGCATTTGTTATCTTTGTAGAGGAACATTACGATCTTGGACTAGCCCCCTTCGTATAATGTAGAAAGAAAAAAAGTTAGTACTCCTATAAGGCGTCTAAACTCCTCCCTCAAGACACTGTTGCCTTGCCCATAGGGACTGGGTAGCCCTGACTTCCATAGGTCCTTGGTTCGACCTCTTAATGAGAATTGAGGTCCTTAAACGAGCATCTTATCTTTAAAACTTGCTTGCTCTATAGAGTGACCCATTGATCCTTGAGTGCCAGCTACAGAGAAGAATGCCATCAACTAGGGCGCTATTGGCCACTAACCACTCGCTCACCGGCTGCTTGGGTTTGCGTTTAAAGTTTGTTATCCTAACTGTCTCACCACTTTATCATAACACTTAATTCTTACCCATTAATATATGAACTAAACAATAGTGTGTTTGTATTAATTAAATAAGTATTAATTCAATAATTTTAATTCCATTTGTATAAATACACATGTTTGTTCTGAAAAAAGACTTTGTTATAGGTTCTTACTATGGTACAAATATTTATATTTATACAAATGAATTTAGAACCATTAGATTAATCTTTATTTAATTATAACCATCGATTATCTTTTTGTATCAATATCTATATTATGTATCAATGACTATAATTAAATAAGTATTAATCTAACAAGTTTAATGCGACTTCTATTTATATATGAAATATATTATTCGTTTTGAATAAATAAAAAATTCATTATTCCTATAAATATGGTCAACATGATTATTAAATATTATATGAATTATTATATGTAAAAAATACACATGTAATTAGCTTTTCTAATTTCATTAATAATTACAAAAATAAAATAACAATAAAATTAAATATTTTATGAATTATTATATGTAAAAAATACACCTTTAATTAGCTTTTCTAATTTCATTAATAATTACAAAAAAATAAAAGAACCATAAAAATTAATTATTTTTTTTTATGGAGATTGGATTGGCTGAGGTTTAAAGCACTTATTAGTTATTGTGAACATAGTAAAATCTTATTAAATATTGATGGACGAAGAGGTTCGAACTCAAAATTTCTTTTATTCATAACATCAAACATGATATGAGATGAAAATTATTGATTTAGAATAGAAAATTCTAGAGATGAAAAATTATCTTCTTGTAATTGATGTTTATAAAAATGCCATGGATAGTTAAAAAGCCATAATAATTAGCAAATAAAAAACAAAATCATCTACCATGAATACATTACATTTACAATGGCATGATTAAATAAAAACAGCATTATGATTTATGAGAAATCGAGAATTCCAATTATTTCGTGGGTCCTAAAAGGCCAAAAAAAAAAAAAAATCAAATGGTAACAAGCAATTCCTATCCACACCACTCATGGACGCAATGAAAGATAAATCAATCACAGCCATTAAAAATGATAACGTTAAGAATTCATATTCAAATTATCGCGTTATTTTCAATATATCATCAAATGAGAAAAAA
This sequence comes from Macaranga tanarius, assembly GCA_949673435.1. Taxonomy (NCBI): domain Eukaryota; kingdom Viridiplantae; phylum Streptophyta; class Magnoliopsida; order Malpighiales; family Euphorbiaceae; genus Macaranga; species Macaranga tanarius. The sequence goes on along the minus strand of CATIWO010048820.1, from coordinate 15,649 downwards.
AAATGACCCGTGTAAACTTATTAGGTGTCTGGTGAGATTTTCACATCCGTAGTTGATAGTTGTTTTTATTCAAAACAACTACGGATTTGATTAGTTCTTATTTGAAATTTTTTTCCAACAGCTAGTAGCTGATTTAATTTTAATTTATATTTAGATTAAATTACCGTTATTAAAAATAATTAATAACAATTAACTTTTTTAAATTAAATGCATATAATTATTTTTTTTATAATTTATAATAAAATAAATATTATTTTAAATTATAATCAACAATTAAATAATTATAATATTTATATCTATAATATTTTTAAAAATTTATATTAATAAGATTTATATTTTGAAGTTAATTTTTAAATAATTTCTACTAATAATTTTATTAATATATAAATTAAAGATGATAAATTATTATTTATTATTATGTATTTTTAAATAATTCACATAATTAAAAAATATTATAAGAAATGTATCAAATTATATTTAAAAATAATTTGTACCCTTAATAGTCATTTGATATACTAACAGCAACAACTATGGAAATTTCACCAAACAGTTTATATTTATTACTCCATTCGTTCCATTCCAATTGTCGTAGATATAATTATAGGTGCAAATGACTATATTATCCTTTTTTATAAATACCAAAAGTCATATTCCAATCAAACTCTAAAATTAAGATATGAAACATCATTTAGAGTAGAACAAATTTTATTTTCTAAAACGACAATTAGAATAAAATGAAGACAGTAACTATCAACTATCAGCTACCAATTATTAGCTAACCACAACAGCTAATATAAACTGTTGAACCACACGCATGCCTTTAATCCTCTCCTTTTCCGGTGACCAAAAAGAAAGTGAGAGTGTAGAAAAGTTTTTTTCGTTGGTGAGAGAGACTTTCAACTTTCTACATTTATTGTCTCTCTGTCTCTGTCTGCTTCACGTATCTTTAGACTTTAATCTTTACTTTGCATTCTGTTGCCTTTTCCCACTCTTTTTTAGTTCTTGACAAAATTATGTGTTTGCCCCTTAAGTTTTTATCTAATAAACACTTTAGTCTTTTTCGATTTCAATTTTGTTGATATTTTCATTCTATATTTTAAAATTTTTTCCAATTTTTTTAACTTTTAATTCTATTATTTTAGATTTTTTAATATGTTTACTTTAATTACCTCATGTATCATTTAAAATTGAAGCAGTATATATCTCAACTGATATTCTGATTAGCATTGAGGTTTTTAATTTACAATATTAACAAAAAGTTAAGAGATTAAATTACTTCATTTTATTAAAATAAAAAAATTGAATTTTTTTGTTTTATTTTTTAAAATATAAAATTTAAATTAATTGAAAATAAAATTTATTACTAAAACAAATAAAACCAATACTTAATTTTATTATTTATTAATGAAATAAATATATTGCGAACTACGTGCACCTAAACAAAAAGGCCTTATGAAACATCATTGTTCCATTAATTGATCAAAAATGTAAATTTAGATCACTCAGAGACTGTTTAGTTTAGCTGTTTATACCAGCTGATAGTTGTTGTTGATAGTTGATATAGCTGATTACTGATAATTGGTAGCAGATAAAAATGAATTGTTTAGTAAAATATTGTCAGCTGTTGTTGTTAGTATGTCAAATGACCATTAAAAATATGATTTATTTTTTAATATGATTTGATACATTTATAATAATAATTTTTAGTTATGTAAATTATTTAAAAATAGTATATATTAATAAATAATAATTTATTAGCTTAAATTTATGTATTATTAAAATTATTATTAGAAACTATTTAGAAATTTAACTTTAAAATATAAATTTTATTAATTCAATTTCTTAAAAAATTTTAGATATAAATTTTACGATTATTTAACTTCTAATTATAATTTAAAATAATATTTATTTTATTATGAATTATAAATAACTAATTATATACATTTAATTTGAAAACATTTATTTGTTATTAGTTATTTATAATAGGGGTAATATAGTTCAAATAAAAAGCTCTTGATAGAAAAAAACTCCAAAATAAAACTGATTGAATTTGTAGTAGTTTTGGATAAAAATAATTATCGGTTGCTGATTTGAGAATCTTACCAAACACTAAAAACTTAGTTGTTTGATGAGAAACCTTTATCAGCTAGTTGAATCAACTAAACCAAATACCCTCTTAAGGAGATGACTCATTGAAAAGATCATTACAACAATCTATACATAAAGTTATAAAATTTTGTCACAAACATAAAAAATTGTGGCTTAATATAATTTACAACCATGGAGATTTCAACTTTATAAATAATTGTACAAGTTGAAAGTTGATTAGTCACATGCATTAAAAATTATATAGTTTAAAAATTTATTATATATATACAAAAGTTAAAGTCGTAGCTAATAATATTGACTAGCCATAAATATGAATTAGTTTATAGCTAAATTAAAATTTTAGCCATAATATTTGACATCACGTTAATATATAATGTTAATTGCGAAAACAAATATACTTATATCTAGTTGTTTAGAATTTTAGTCTAATATTCAATTTATGGCTAATTTAAAATGTTAGCTAAAAAAATTAAGTTTCCAATTGTATAGAAATTTAGCCACGTAAATTGATATTAGGGCTAATAAAAATTATTAGCCAGAACAATAAATAAATTTGCAGTTTTTTTTTGACAATAGTAAATAAATTTGTAGTTGGTTATATAAAATTTTAGATATAAAAATTAAACTCATAGCTAATTTAAAAATATAAATATAAAATTAAAAAAATTTCAAATCCCATATTAAAAATAGATAATAATTAAATTTTCTTAATATTAATAAATAGATATCATTATTTCTTTTCTATCTTAAAGATATAATTTTTTTTTAAAATAATGGTACAGTTAAGTAGCTTATAAAATAAAACAAAAATTTAAATTTTAAATAGATAAAAGATCACATTATTTTATTTGTATCAAATAAATTTATTTTAACGTCATATATTTTACTTGTAGGAAACAAGCCCGTAACTCCATTATCATAATTTATTTAATTAAAATATGGAAAAAAAGTTATAAGACACTTAATTATGTAACTAATTTTTACCCATGTTATTTTTTACGATGGCAAATTAAAGAATTTTTTTTAAATATTTAATTAAAGAATTTTATAGATTTAGCTATAGATTGCTTCAAAACTTTAGATGATAATTGTTGTAGTAGATTTTTTTTTCCTCTTACTAAAATCACGTGTTCAACACCCTATATTCACATCTCATGAATTATAAGTGAGTAACATGTATTTAAAAACTTTGAATTAGTAGTTGAAGGGCCAACATCTAATTTTATTAATGTTATAATGTGAATTATAGCTAGCGAATGAATAGTCAAATGATAATTTCTCTTCAAGGGCATCATAAGGTATGAGTTCGAATTCTACCATCATTGAAGAGAAGAGCTGTCATTGTTGTACAATTCATAGATAAAAACATATTTAGACCATACAACTTCATTAATAATAATAATAATAATAAAAAAGTGAATTGCAACCTGTATACACAAAACATACTGAATGACACAATGTAACACATCTCCGGGGTATTGTTTTATATAGTTGATTTTTTTTTTAAAATTTTTTTATATAGTTCAAAAGATTAGTTGTAGTACAAATTGCAATATTTGATAAAAATTTAGTATGTAATTGACCTTTTGTCTATAAAGTCTACTGTTACTAAGATTCTCCTATGTTGTTCCTTTTCCTTTGAAGATTTGGAGATGTAATTATTGTGAACTATAATTATATAGTTAGTTAGAACACAGGAAAATGTCATCAAATGTGTAAAGAATCTGAGACTTATATACATAGTTCAAGATTTTGGTCAAACAAAGAACAATAAATGAATCGAATTAGAAGTTGCTTCTTCCTACATTCATGAGTATCACAACTTGCTATGGCCTAAAATTCATTTCAAAGTCTTTCTTTTCTCCAAGGGAAAATATGAAATCTTTATATGTGCCAGTAACTTCGAAATTTACAGAAGCAAATTGAACAATTTTGTAGAAGTAGTTGCATATTTTGCTATATTATTAACATATCTAATAATGAAAAATCGTCAACTCATATGATTAGTACCACAGCTATAGATTTTGATACAACATCAATATTGATATTGTATGCAACATTTTCCAGCTATATATAAATATATAGCACAAAAATTTATTAGTCATATCTCTTAATTTTTTTTTCTTAAAATAAAATTTATATTCAAATCTGATTTAATTCCATTTTTACCGTAATTATAAATTATTTTTGATGTAAAAAAAGAGACCATCTTTCCACATTAATAATCAATAATTTATACATAATATTATATTTATTCTCATAACTACACTCAATATATATATACACACATAATAGTAATGATAAATATTGAAAAAAAAAATCGTGGTTAAAATTGAACCAAAAAAAAAAAAAAAAAAGGTTAAACGATTAAATTTTATAATCGATTTCGGCTGAAGTGGTTCATAGCAGTGACTAAATATTGCCAAAATCAATTGTCTAATTATTTTTCTATTACTTGGTATTTATTTGTAATTTTTTATAAATTTGCATAACTTAAAAAAATGATATTCCATTTTAAAAAGAGAGCATTGTAATTTTTTATTGAGCAAAAACATACTTTCAGATTGATCAAATTTTTTATGGCACCAAATATAAAAAATGTAGATAATATTTTCCGAAATGACATTTTATGAAAAAAAAAATAAAGCTTTAATGTAAATAATATTTTTTTTTACATACACCAGAAATAATTAATACTAATAATTTTATATCAACTAGAGTAAAGATGTGAAATTAAATTTTATAGCAAAAAATTGACATGTGATATTATTGTATCACAACTATATAAGATCAAGCTGAATCCTAGAGGTGAACTAGGGAGTTGAAATAGTACTTGCCCCTTTAAAATTCAGCAACAATTATCGCCTTAATTGGAAAATTTTAATAACTTGAGTCTTCGTTAACAATACAGTGTATTTGCTAAATGAGCATACTCATACGAAGATATGTTGAGTCAGTTTTCACATTATTAAATACTAAATGAGTATGTGACCAAAAAAAAAAAAAACTAAATGAGTAAACAACATTTGTTGTTGGTGAAATGACCAAAAATTCTAAATTTAGAATTTAAATTTTATATTTTAAAAAGTAAATATGAGAAAAAATAGTTTGAATATTTATCTTTTGTTCTAATTTTAAAACAATTAATTTTTTAATTAGTGAATATAAAATATTAAATGAACAGAAAATAATAATAAAAATAAATGAGTTTTTTTTTTTTCAAAAGTCATATTAATAGAGTAGAAATTGATTATGCTCGTCTATTCATAGCTTATTTGATGGTTCAAAAACCCTACTCTAGGACAATAATTAGAGCACGACTTAAAATTTTGCTCTACCACAATTTTTCAAAGGTCAGAAAAGATTTTTTTCTTCGACTTTATTGTTTGAGAGAGGGGAAGATTGACTTAAGAGCTCATAGCTTTTTTCTGTCATAATTGGAATGATGCACGTCTCTTTTTGTTAAAAATGTGGGTGGAATTTCTATCTTCATTCCCCCCTTTTCCTCGATGGCTAATTAAGTGTTTTTAATCATTAAGCTAATTGTTTTTCACTAATGATGAACACCTTTATATAAACATATACACTTAATGCTGCTAATATTTTAATGGATATGTGTATGCACACAAGACGTATAGTTGGGTGAATTGGTAAAAAAAAAATTCAAAATTTTTTAATTTATTGCATTTTTAGTTTATTTTTAAAATCTTGGTAAAATTATCAAGATTTTACAAATTAGTAATAATTATAGTTTAAAATTAAGTTTGATTATAATTAAGTGTGGAGGTGCTGATATGATATCCTAGGTGACACTATTGATGTGACAGATGTGGAACACACTACCACATCAACTAAATATTTGTATAAAAAGACTAAATATTTTCGATTTGTAGTAATTTTGTCCCAAATTTTAATTTTGGCATAAATATCTTATTTTTTTCTAAATACATTATCTTTTATTATTAAATATGTAATATTTAGTAGTTTATTTTATTATATAAATTATCAATTTTTTCATTTACAAAAATGTTAAAATATACATCATACATTTAATGCTAAAATACATCAATGTAATTACTAAATTTTTAATTATTGAATTATTTCAAAATTAAAATAATATTTACATAATTAATAACTAATATTTAATCTATAATTAATAGTAGGTTATTTACACAAAGAGATGGAAAAAAAATTGCAAAAAATTGAATAATTGTACAATATTTTCCCTATGTAAATGTAATTAAATGTAAAATTGAGTCTAACATAATTAGAATAAAAAATTATTATAAATGAATCTAATACAAATAAAAAATGTAATAAAAATGAAAATATATAGAATTCTTTTTTCTATAGAATTCTATATGAATTTTATATAATTTCTATATAAATTAGAATTCCTATATAAATTTGAAATGATATAATTTTTTACATAATAAAGTTATATAATAATTCTCTAATATCAGAATATAATATATTAAATATTATTTTATTTTGAAATAATTTAATAATTAAAAATTTAGTACTTATATTAATTTATTTTAGTGTTGAATGTATGATGTATATTTTAAAATTTTTATAAATTATAAAATAATTGATAATTTAAGTAATATAGTTAACTACTAAATATTACATATTTAATAATAAAATGTAATAAAATTAAGATATTTATACCAAAATTAAAAATATGAAACAAAATTGCTACAAATCAATGATGTTTGATTTTTTTATGTAAATATTTAGTTGATATAGTAGTAGGCCCTATATCAACAGTGCCACTTAAAACACCACATCGGTACCTCCACACTTAATTTTGACTAAAATCAATTTTGGGCTATAATTGCTACTAATTTGTCAAATTTGGATATTTTTACCAAGATTTTAAAAGTGGACTAAAATTGTAATAAGTCAAAAAACTTTGAATTTTTTAGACCTATTGCCTTAAAATTAAATATAATAAAATTAATTTCAATTTATAAATGAATCAACCAATTTATAAATATAATGAAATTTAATGTATAAATAAATTGATTTACTTAATCTCAAATAGGGGTGTAAACAAGTCGAGTCGAGCCGAGCTTTGGCTAGCTCAGATTTGGTTCATTTATAAACGAGCCGAGCTCATTAGGTCGCTAAGTGTTCACGAGCTGTTTACGAGCTTAAATGAGCCTAAACAAGCTAAAAAAAATTCTAAAAATATAATGTATAAATTTAAATTATTCATTAAAAAATTTAAAATAAATTATTTACTAAATAATTTATTATAAAATTATAATTTTTTGTAATAATATATTTTAAAATATTTAAATGAATAAAAATTTATATATTGTATATCTAAAATTAAATTATTAGGACATTAAAATTACGAGCCGGCTCGTGAACTCTTATTCGAGCTTGTTCACGAGCTGAGTTTTGCATAGTTTGAGCTCGGCTCGTTTATTAAACGAGCTTCAATATACAATCTTGAACGAGCTTTTAACGAGTCGAACGCTGAGCCACTCGCGAGCAGCTCAGCTCAGTTATACCCTTAATCTCAAATAATATTATCTGCACCATTTATTTATTATTTATTAATTATTAATTTAGTTAATAGAAGTTAATGTTTTAATGAGACTGAATCAGTAGAAGTTAGTAGTTTAGTGAAAGAACAAAAGTGGGAGATTGTTATGGAAATTGAAGCGTAGTTAAGGGGATTGAAAAATAATAAAAGTAGTTGAGCATTTGAGTGTCATGGGAAGAAAAATGTGGAAAACGGGAAGCAGGAGAGCATAATAGAGCATCAAGAGTAGACATAGAAAATTAATCATCAACATATAACAATCAATCAGTTATTGTTACCGAGTTAGTGAATATATGGTAAGTGATGAATGTCAACCTTCTCAAAACCTACAAGCACAGATAAAAACCTTGGATGAGCCTAGGATCTCTGATCCGTAGGTTCTCCGATGCTTAAGTTAGAGAGAGTTTATTCAATGTCAAACATAATGTGAAATATAAGCCTTTATATAGGCATAAGAAGGACATACCTAGTCTTATTTGGATTAGTATTATATGAGAGTCCTAATTTCTTGCCAATTAGGTCTCTTTAACCTTGTTGATCATTGATGCTATATGTAATTAGAGTCCTTTCAGGACTTAATTTCGTGGATATAGGAACATGATAATTCTCATATTTATCATTAATGTCAAACAATCCGATTCAACCTCAACATTCGTTATTCCAGCATCTGTAGCTATTTGAAGGCTGTATAGCATTGCTTGAGCCTCTGCTTGCTCAGCATCCCAACCCAAGTGAACCCTCTTACCAGCAGCTAACATCACTTGACCCTCCAAGTTTCGAATAATCATGCCTAACCCCTGCACCAGTGCTGCCGGGGTACACTAAAGCATCATTATTCATCTTGAATCTGTTAGCTATTGGAGGCAGCCATCTGTGAACTAGCTGAGCAGGAGAATTCTGACCATCACCAGCATGCTGTGGACTTGTTTTGAACAAGGCTAATTGTCTCTCAGATTAGGAACTGATGGTATATGGAAGAGACGAAGAGGCACCATGAACAACACTGTTTCTATGAAACTAAACCATTCATAAAATTTATGCAATAGAAGCAAATAATTCCTTGCCCAACCTCTGATAAACCTCCTGAAGCCAATCAACCACTGTATTTTCTTAGAATCTATCAACCAAAAGAGTTAATTACGAAGAAAGCCAAACTGCTCTAACCCAATTACAATCCTGAAAAATATGAATCAATGACTCAAACTCCGACCCATATAAATAGTAGTGATTTGATACAGACAGACCACATTGTGATAGAGTCTCAGAACAAAGCAAAATATTATTGAGCAGTCTTCAAACAAAAATTTGGACTTTAGGTTGAACTTGAAGATGCCAAATAGCTTTCCAAAGAGGTTTTGGTTCTGCAGAAGAACTAGGACAATCCACCTTTTGAGCTTGAATTGCTTGAGCTGTATAATATTTTGTTGTCACACTATGCTGCCCATTCTTGGTGTGGACCCAAAACCAACTATCAGCAGGAAGCCGATAGCTAATTGTTAATCTTAGAATTTTTTTAGCCTCAAATGGAAGAAAATTTTGCCTTATTAACAATATATTCCACTGCTTAAAATCAACATCAATCAACTGGTGAACCATAGATAAATCGGCATTTCTGCTTTGGGAAATAGGTCACATAACAAGGATATTCGGCAACCACTGATCACACCAAATATGAATATTATGACCATTACCAACTCTCCAACAAAGCCCTTTTTTAACCTTAGAAACGGCTTTAAGGAGACTTCACCATAAATAACTTGGTCTAAAACCCAATTTAACACTTAAAATTGATGATCTTGCAAAGCATCTAGCTTGAAGAATTTGAGCTGCTAGTGAATTTGGAGAAGATAAAATTTTCCAAACTTACTTACCTAACAATGCCAAATTAAAAGATTGTAAGAGCCGAAAACTAAGCCCGCCTTCAAACTTTGATTTAGATATAAACTCCCACCGCAACCAATGAAGCCTCCGATTAGAAGACATATTCCCCCACTAGAAATTACTTATAAGGGATTACAATTCATCATAAAAGGTAGAGGAGAGGGAGAAGCAACTCATCACATAAGTTGGGATTGTCTGAGCAACTGACTTAATCAATACTTCTTTGCCAGCTGCTAATAGAAATTTCTCCTTCTATCCTTTAAGCTTTTTCCAAATTCGTTCATTCAAAAAAAATAAAATTTGCTTTTTGGATCTACCCACAACAGCAGGCAAACCTAAAAATTTTGGAAAATGCTCCACTCCTTTCACTTTCAGTAATCTTTCAATCTTCTCTTTATGCTCAGAACCCATATTACAATTGAAAGATACTTCAGATTTACAAAAATTAAGTTTTTGACCAGAAGCAATCTCATACTTTGCCAAAATATTTTTAATCATTAATGCCTTCTCCATTGTAGCCCGATAAAATAAAATATTATCGTCAGTAAAAAATAAATGAGATATTTTTGGATTTTGACTACAAACCTTAGCAAGGTGCATCACCTTATCAGAGACAGCCCTCCAGATCAAAGCAGATAAACCCTTAGCACAAATAAGAAATAGATAAGGAGAAATGAGTTCTTATTGTCTAAGGCCTTTTTGCGGTACTAGATAGCCTGTAGGCTTTCCATTAATAAAAAAGAAAAGGAGACTGAGTACAAACACCTCCGAACTAGTTGGACAAAATGATTAGGAAAACCCATCTTCCTCATAGCATATTCAATGAAAACCTATTCAACTAGATCATAGGCTTTGCTTATATCAAGCTTTAAAGCCATGACCCCTTTCTTGCCTTTGATCGTATGTTTCATTGCATGGAAAACCTCAAAAGCCACCATTGCATTGTCTGTGATCAGACGCCCATGTGAATAATAGAAGGAAGCATAAGTTTCAACCGATGTGAAAGCACTTTAGAAATTAATTTATACAACACATTGCATAAACTAATTGGCCTCAAATCCTTCATACTTTCAAGATATTTAGTCTTAGGAATGAGAATAATAAATGTATGATTAAGTTGAGTAGGAATCTAACCTACTTCTAAAAAATCCAGTACTAAGGCATTCACCTCTTCACTAACTATATACCAATATTTTTGATAAAACAGAATAGAGAAACCATCCAGACCTGAAGCTTTACAAGGATTCATCTATTTTAAAGCCATCATAACCTCATTAGAAGTAAACGAAGCTCCCAATATGTCAACACAATCCCTGGGTAAGGATGCATTTATAGCATTCGAAATATCAGTAAAATCAAAAGGGTAGGATGAAGAAAATAAATTACTATAAAATTCAGTCGCCACTTGAGCTATCTCAGTGTTGCCCATCCTTCATATGCCTAAAGCATCTCTAATACTAGATAAAAAATGGCTTTCCTACGTTCAAAAGATTTATTATAAAAAAACTTTATATTGCGATCACCAGCTTCTAACCATAAAGTTTTAAAACGTTGACGCCAATAGATCTAATGTTTCTCTAGCAAACTGTATACTTGGTTTCATAACGTATCCTACTATTGAGTACTCACTTTGAATAGAAGTTAGTCACTTGGCAGCCTGGTCAATCTCTGTATTCAGCCTCCCATAGGTTTTCAGATGCCACTCACAAAGAACCGCCAGACAATTACTTAACTTATTTGAATAGCATGACTTGCCACATTCACCTCCGATGAAACCTAAGAGCATTCAATTATGGCCTCACACTCAGAATCAGTTACCTAGAATAGCTTCAAACCGAGGGATCCTATAAAAATGAACTCTGTTAGAATGATTATCGATAGTTAACAAAATAGGAAGATGGTTAAAGGAAATATTGGCTAATTGATCTACACTAGCTGAAGAAAAATAAGAAATCCACCAAAAATTTACTAAAAATCTATCATGATGTTCCTGCACATTTTAATCTCCCCTCCTCCTATTATCCTAAGTGAAGTCTGCTCCTGCATAGCCCAGATCACGAAGTCCACATTTATCAATAACATCTCAAATTTTTTCCATGCACCTAGACTCTTTGTGATAACCTCTAAGCTTTTCATAACTATATAAAATTTCATTAAAATCACTAAAAATAATCTTAAGAACCTAGATATTAGCACACAAATGAAACATTAACTCCCAAGTATAGTTTTTAAGTTAAGCATCTGGCCACCTATACATTCTAATTCCATTCCAACTAACAGACTAGAAGAATCATACATCTTAAAGTTAATATGATGGAAAGAAAAATTAACCACATCTAACTGAAAGTATTTTTTCCCACATTAAAATCAAACCACCAGATCTTCCGTGAGAATTAACTATAAAAAGAAAATAATCTTGGAAGCACCAATGCATAACATTAGCTCAAAGGATCTCAATCGTGTTTCCATCAAGAAAATAACATTTAGATCTCTTTTCCTAACAAAAAAGGAGAGATCGGATCGTCTAAGGATTACCCAACCCTTGGACGTTCTAACTAAAAAGCTTTATGAGGCCTGGTGGGGCTGCCTAGCAGCCTTCGCCTCATAATATTGAATAATAGTTACCACCATCATGCTAGTTTTGTATTTTTTCGAAGAAGAAACCATAGGACATCCCTCTCTATCAACAGCCATACAATCTACATCAATCAAATACCTCTTATCACCCAATTATTTTGGACCCTCAATAGAGATTGGAACTGTGGTCAATAAATCCTCTTTCAAGGATAGTTATCCATAAGCCCCCTTTCTAGTTTTCCTTTTCTGCTTTCCACATGTATGTATAGATTGAGATAGAGAAGAAACTATAAATATGTTAATACCAGTAGAAAAAAGCCCCTCATTATTTTTAGAACCAACCAAATCATTTTGTACATACAAAGGAACATCATTTGAAATTGGCTCAAAAATCCAAAGCAGATGATCATGGCAATAGAGAATTTGCTGCATTAGTAGGTAGCTATTTTCGTGGTTGAGCATAATCAGATGGTACTGAAGATCGACTCAAAGAGCCCACAGAGTATATATTAAGTTTCCGGTAAGTAGAATTATGAGATAATAGGGACTCACCCCTATAGGGTTTTGAACGAGGCTTAGCAACTGCATCAACAGAAATCACATTCAAGAGATTTTTAGTTTTACCCAGCGAAGCATAAAGAGAGGGATTATATGGCCACTCAGAACCTAAATTTTCATCAGGTTGTAATTCACAGTCCTCCTCCATATGACCTAATATACCACACCAATATTAGAAATTCGGAAGACGTTTATACTAGAAAGGAATCCAGGTATGTTCACTTCTACCATTCAAAATAACTATTCCATGCTGCAAAGGGAGATTAACATCCACCTCAACCCTTACCCTAACAAATCTTCCCCAAGAATCAATATCAGTTGAATTAACATCCTTGACTTACCTATTTTAGCTGTAATTTTTTGCACTGAATCATGGCACGTCTATTTAAAGGCAAGTTACAAAGTCGTACCCAAAAGAGGCACTTATCTAAAGCCACATCTGATGGTTGTTCATCTCCTTTGAATTCACTCTTCACCTTCAGTTGATGATCATAATGCCACGGGCCTTCTTTTATTACTCTAAGCTTCTCTGCCTTCGAACCAAACTCACAAACAAATAAATTACACCCAACCTCTTGAAACTTAAAGCCCTTCGATACCCTCCATGCACCATTAAAAGCTCCAGATAGAGCTTTTAAATCGAAAGGTTTGCCAGAGAGAAGACGACCCACAACACATCGCTCTCTTTTCATAATAAAAGAGGCATTATTACCCATCCACAAATTGACTTCTTTCTCTTCATCTTTAGTTAATTTGATGTTCTCCAGAAGCTGTTCTAAGTCTTGTGCCATTCATAAACAAACATTACAAAAAGATCAAGAGAATAAAAAGAAACAAAAAGAGAAAATCTTCATAAAGAAAACAAACCCAAACCCTAACCCTAGATAAGAAACTTAGGTAGAGAGGAAAATAACTCCACGAAGGGAAAAAAATAAAGCTTTAAATCCCTATATTTGAAATCAAAAGAAATAACAAAAAATTTATTATCTTCATAAATTATATAACCATTTTCATATTTTAGAAAAATAATGTGACTTTTTACTTTAAAAAATAACGTCTTTTCAATTCTAATTATCTCAATTTACAAAATATAAATAAATAAATAGAAGTTACAAAAAAATTACAATTATTTCTTATAATCTATCTCATTTTTACATATTCTAAAATATATCAAATATATAATTTCAGTAATTAATGTGTTGTATATCAAAATTCAAAAAAATGACCCATATCCTCCAAGTCACATGGAAACACATATTAGAATCATGGAATACAATTTTTTTTATTTCTAAAAAGAGAAGGTGATTTGTCATTAAGAAAAAAATATACGCAACCTTAAATTTAATTTTAGTAATGCCGATTAAAAAGAAAAGTTAAGGATATTATAGATTATGGGGAAAAAAATCTTTGACAAAACCCTACAGGCTACAAAGGGTGTGGATCTTAAAGCTACTAATACCAATATAAATTATACATATCTTTCCAAGCTCATAAGTGATGTATATTAAATCTTAGGGAATTAACCACTTGTGGTGTTAGAAATTAACCATTTTAACTAAATGGTGTTGAAAATTAACCACTTCAATTGAATACTATCTAAGAAAAAAAAATCTTAGGAAATACCTATTTGGTACAAACACAAACTACCTTTTTAATATATTTTTCTAAGAATTGATTTTTACACCCTAAAATTTTGTTATCATTTTAGAAAAATATCATTATTGTATTAGGTCCAAAGAAAAAGAAAATATGACAAAAAAAATTATATTTCATAAATATTTTGGAAGATATTTATATTTCTCTAAAAAATTTTTCATAAGAATTGTTGAAAAAAATTAAAAAATATATATCTATAAATTTGAGCACCATAAGACACACACCTGCAAAACTGAAATTTTAAATATTTCAATATTTCAGAATATCGGATTTTTAAATAGTGTTATGATTCCAAGAACTTCTTAATAATACTATGCACGGAAGATGATAACATTCTTATTATTTACTCTTTTCCCCACTCTAAACATAGACTCAATGTTCCACATAAACATGTAAAACTACAAGGGTTATTATTCTCTTTATTTCACCTCCAATAAATATAGAGAGAGCATAAATTTGTTATTTTATTGAACTTTTTATTGAATAAATCTTTTAATTTTGATAAGGAAGAAAAAATATGAGAAATTGAAAGTTCATTAAAGTATCTATTTTCTAAAACACTTATTCCAACTGTTTAAATGGAGTGAAAGGAACAAAATGGGGCACATTAAACTAAACGGAGCGTGCAAGCTAATAAAAATTTATATATATACATATATACACAATAGCAATTCTTATTTGGTTAAGTATTACTTTCTCTTTAATTATAAAAACAGTGCATTCTATCATTATTTTATTTTTTACAAAGTAAAATTCACTTTGTCAATTATCACCGTTAGATGATAAAAAGTAATCCCATCATGTGGTAATGAATACAAGTAAAATTAAAGTAGATTAAAAACAAAATAACCATAGAATTTTCCAATAAAAACTTCCCCATGTCAATTCCTCATTAAATAAATAAATTCCTTGCCTCAAAATGGAGCAAGGAATGGCTCCAACATATAACTGATGAAACCACACTAGTTACCGTTGCACAATTCTTGCGAATCAATGAAAGGATTTTTAACAAACAATCATTGGATCAACAGTGAATTGTTATCGCTTAAATGACGTCTTAAATTTGAATCATAGTATAGCGACTATTTTAAATTAATTATTAAAAAATATTTATCACTCTTATGACTTTGCTTCAAACTAATAATTAGAATCTAATAAACTCTAAATATATATTAGTGATTTAGATAAAAAAAAATTTAAAATTTTTTATATTTAATTTTCTAAATTTTTTAATTAATAATAATAATAATAATAATAATAATAATAATAATAATAATAATAATAATAATAATAATAATAATAATAAAAATA
>CATIWO010048781.1:0-14186 GCA_949673435.1 Macaranga tanarius | reverse complement strand
TTTAAACATAAGAAATTAATTAGAAGAAATAGTTTAAATTCCTAATCATTTTTCAAAACATTTAACAGTTATGATGAATTTGTAAGGTTCAAAAAATAAAATATCCCTTTCTGCTGCCAATAGAATTTCCTTTTTTTTTTTTTTTTTTGAGCTAGAGATACGTTCAATACTTTACCAATAACTTAAGCATTGTATTTAGTGTATGTTTTGCAAGGTTGTAAATGAGTCGAGTTGAGCTGAGTTTTGACTAGCTCAAATTTTGATTTATTTATAAATAAGTCAAACTCGCTATGTAGTTTAGTGTTCACGAGTTGTTCACGAACTTAAATGAGTTAAAAGAAATTTTTAAAAATATTGTGGACACATAGTTTAGTCGGCCCATCAAGAAAAGTCCAATAATGAAAGATGATGTGTAAACCCAACTTATCAAAGAACCCGGTTCAGGCCCGCTAGTGAAAAGAACCCAAAGTTCCAACCGAACCTGATGAACTAAACCCGATGAACCGAGCCCACCAAATTAAGCCTGAAGAAATAAGCCCAGATGGCCTGAAGGCCCAGGGGCGCGCGTCTCCCCACACGGAGGTGTCGTCCACCCCTCGGAGGCGCCGCCTCCCCATGCGAGGGCACCGTCCCTTCGGTGTGGTACAGGCCCTCCCTCCGCGGAGGCTGCGCCACTGTAAAAGATAGTGCATGGCTGTCTTCAACCTTCACATGGCACCTCCTGACAGCTTTTGAAAATAAAAAAAAGTTCATCTGTGGGGAGTCAAGAGGTGGTTGAGGGATTTGGGGGAGAGATTGGAGGGAAATAGAGAGAATAAGAGGGGAGAGAGGTGGTTGTAGAGAGGGGACTCTCGCGGGGAAGAAAAAAAAAGACAGAGAACAAAAAAAAAAAACTAAAAACAGAAATAAAAATCAAAGATCAAGAGAGGGCCTGAATTTGGATTCTGACAGTAAGAAGAGATAGTTCCAGAGTCGATTCTGAGGGCCAAAACACTTTCTGAAGAAACTTCACAGTAAAATTTTTTTGCTTTTAAACTTAAGTTTGATTTTTATTTTCTTTATTTTATTCTGTGTTCTTGTTGTTCTAGCATGTGATTTTGATTTCTTTAGTGACATAAGTTGTTTGTTGTCATTTTCTGCTGTTTTATTCGAAGTTAGTCAGCTATTTAGTCATTAAAATGTGAGAAAATTAGTTTCTAACTGGACAGGCCAGAGGTCGTCGTGCTCCCACACGGAGGCACCACCCTCCCACTCGGAGGCATCGCCTCTCCCCTCGGAGACGCCTGTCTCCGTGAATCAAAACCTTCGCCCTTGAGAAATTGAATCGAAATTTAAATTTCTGACCGTTAAGGGGGGAGGCGCCGCCCTCCCCTATGGAGGCACCGCCTCCCCTTGCGGAGGCGCCGCCGGTCCTCCATAGAGGCGCCGCCGGTCCTCCATAGAGGCGCGCGCCTCCGCAAACTAGAGATGCGCGTCTTCCACGTCTCAGACCGCACAGATCCCCTTGTTTTGTTTTCTTATAGCTTGTTTTGTTTTATTTACTTATTTTATTTTTTACCTTGTTTGATTATTTATTTTCCATCTGATAATTATTTTATTTTTGGCTTGTTTATTTTGTGAAATATTTATTATGTTTTTAGTGATGCATGAATTAAATCTTAATTAAATAATATTGGTCAATTTAATTAAATTATTTGAATATTGTGAAATATCTTAATTAATTTTTAGATTTAATGTTCTTGTGGTCAATTATATTAGAATTTAATTATTTATCTTTATTGCATGCTAACCTTTTTAATGTCTTGTAGGTCGTTTATTATTTTTTGGAGGTTTAACTCATAATTGATATTACAGGACTAGATATTAAATAGCCTACGGGCTATTTTTATTTGTTTAAATTATGATTTATTATGTTTGCATGTAAAGGATTGTAATTTATTTCTCCTCCCTCCATTTCTTCGTGTGCGCTTTTAATTACTTTTTGTAGAATTATTTGTATTTTATTGTGGGTGGATGTGTATGTGAATGTATGAATATAATAATTCAATGACCGAATTACATAAAAATGGACTTAATAAACGAACTTGGACTAAATTATAAAATTTAAAAATTATTTGTGCCAAACAACCATTTACATGTCATTAAGAGAATAATTAAATAATCAAAGATAATAAAATGTAAAACACAAACGGAGGTCGATCGCAAGATCGGGTGGGCCGCTAAAAGTTCATACCCAGTTTCCAGACCCAATCTCTGAGGACGGCTGCTGGGCTTCCTCCGTGGAATCCAGTTGCTGTAAAAGTGTCCCAAATTTTACCCGGATAGTGACTCCCAACTCCAACCAAAGCCCGTCAAAAGGCCCAAAGTTGTACTCCTAGTGGGTTCTGAGCCCACACAGTGCCGTGGTCGTCAGACACTTGGGCGCATGCTAAACCCTGCTGCCTATAGTGGCGACTCCGCTGGGGATAGAGAAACTGATTCCAGTATTTTGTATTTTATTATTTTTAATTATCTAATTATTTCTTCTACATTTTCATTCACTACACCATTTTCACATATTGTGCATACAGTCCCGAATAACCCGATAATAATTATTGCTCTGCTGCTTGTGTTTCACTCAAACCTGGGCGTGAAGTATATAATTATTGTCACTCACAGTACAGTACAATTGAGTACGTCATTTGGACCCTTGAGTGAGGAGACGGAAAAAGTATATAATAGACTGTGGGAGCCTCTGACCTTACCCAAGACTCAGCCCATATAATACCTTAGTAACTACCTTTAGGTTTTCCCTCTAATGCATGTGTTCTGTTGCCATATAGACGGAACATTTTAGATTAGGCTTTTGTCCTTCTACCATGGCCCGTTACGTTGGACTTTGATTTTGTGGAAGAGATATACTACTTGTTTGTCCTATCTCGAGAGCTTATGCATGTATGTCAGTTTTATTATCCTCTGTTGATAATTAAAACTCAGACCAAAAATTGTAGGATAAGTGACTCGCCTTGAATGTGTGTGGGAGAAATAAGGTTGGAAGGTTGTTTATTTGAAACCCTACATGTGATTGTTTATGTGTTTATTCCTTAATTTTGTTAATCCCCTGCATATCATGCATACACGTCATGCATATTTCTAATCCCTTATTTTGTAGAAATAGATCCTCTACCCTCTATTTGGACACGCACTTGCAAAGGTCGACTGATTAAAGCTACACTAGTTAGAATCACTTCACAAATCGGGACCACACTAATGGCTGATAACCTTGACTTGGAAGAGTGAAAAAGACAGTTGAAAGAAGAGATCGCTACTGATATCAAAAATATTATCCGGGAAGCAATGGGGGAAATGCTTTGGACCAATAAAAGCAAACAGCCGATTGACTTAGATGAGGGTGAGACTACAAATGGAAGACCCAGGGATGGAGATGACGAGTTAGAAGCTGCACTGCCTGAGCCTCCTAAACAAGGGTTTTAATATGTTGGAGATTCTGAACAGCTAGAGTGGGCTAAGGAGATGGCAAAAATGAAGTCCCAAATGCAGCTCCTGATTAAAGAAAAGGGGGTAGACGCCTCGAGGGACTATAGTGACATGGATTTCGACAACGAAGATCCTTTGCCAAAGAAGTTCAAATTCCCTGACATGAAGAAGTACTCAGGTACTTAGGATCCCCATCTGCATCTGAGACAGTACATCACTTATATGAGAATGACTGGGCTAACCACCCTCAGATTGTGAAGCAGTTCTCGATGTCTCTAGAGGGGGCACCGATCCATTGGTACTACTCTTTAGATCCATATGTGCAAGCAGACTGGAAAGAATTATGTGCCGCATTTATAAAAAAGTATGGTTTGAACTCTTAGATGGAGGTATCATTGAGGGATCTGCAGAACACTAAGCAAAAATTCAATGAATCTTTTACTGATTACCTGACCAGGTGGAGGGGCAAGTTGGCATAAATAATACATCGACCGGCTGAAGTAGACCAATTAATGATTACTATTGAGGGATCTGCTCCACTACTAGCCAAAAAACTAAAAAATCTGAGGATCAGGAATTTTGAAGAACTCCACAGGTTTGGGGTTCAGAAAAAAGTAGATGTAGCTCATGAGAAGAAGTTTTTCGGAGGGAGAACAGGGGGAAAAGAGGGACCGAGCAGTAACGTCCAAATTAATGCTACTGGGCAACCCTAGAGGTTTTCTAACCTCGTAAGACCCCTCTCAAAAGTCCTTGAGAAGCTCATCGAAAATAAACTCCTTCAACCTTTACCACCAAAGACCCCACTTCCCAATGCCAACCCAAAACTCTACTGTAAATACCACCAAGTCATCAGTCATGACACCGACTAATGCACTTGCCTTAAATATAAAATCCAAGACCTTATTGATTCCGGAAAGATAGTTGACCCGGAAACTAAAAAGCCAAATACTCAAACAAACCCTTTACCAAACTACCGAAACACCCTACCTCTAAATTAGTAAGTCCTGATGATTGGCACTGGCCTGACTGAGGAACAAGTGCTAAACTCCTTCATCGACCTTGAGCCTGCCCAATTCACCTAAACTAAAACCACCCATGAGAGGGGTCTGTCTGTAAACATGATGGATATCTGGTCCTCCGGTGATGATGAAGCCAAAGAAGGGATTAATGTGTGGGAAAGTGAGAGACAGTGGGAGGCTGAACAGGTAACATCAACCGAGCAAAAAAGGGAAAAGAAAAAGGAGCAGTCAGTTGAGAAAGATGAATCCAAAGTTGAGCCTGAAATTGAGAAGAAAGAAGAGCCAAAGAAAGAACTACCTGAGAAAGCAGTGTCCAGTATCTGGGAGCTTTTAATGCAATCTAAAATCTATCGGGATGCCATAGTCCAGAACATGAGAGGAAAGTCACTGCCAACACAACTCTTGAACAGTTGGTTGGTTCCTCGATGTAAAAGCATGAGGGAGCAATCATTTTCACTGATGAGGATCTACCACTGGAAGGGAGAGATCATTATCGAGCACTGTTCATCAAGGCCGAGATAAGAAAGAAGATGACATGTTGTGTGATGGTTGATAATGGGTCGGTTATAAATGTTTGTCCATTGAAGATACTGCCAAGGCCGAAGTTTGACTGCTGCTAATTTACAGCCTACTGATGTGGTAATCAAAGCGTATGATAATACCAAAAGATCAGTGGAAGGCACATTCAGAGCTCTAGTTAAGACTGGGGTCATTGAAGCTTGGGTCATTCTCCACGTGATCGATATCCCGGTCACCCTTACGGTGCTGTTGGGAAGGCCTTAATTCCATCCCCTAAAGGGGGTTCCTTCCACTCTCCATCAAAAGATCAAGTTCCCACGTGAGGGGAAAGTGGTCACTATCGCAGCTGAAATTGAGGCAGCCATCGCTGCTTTGAAGTTGGCTCTCAAGAAAATCCCTCTGAATTTGGGGTTCGAGGTCTGCATAATTTGTGAAGACTCCATAGAAGAGAAGGTGTTGAACATGATGAAAGGGATGAACTTTCTACCTGGGCTGGGATTGGGAATGAATCATACTGGGCCACTGAAATTTATGGAAGCTAAGTTGCAGATCCTGAGGTATGGACTCGGATATCATGGAGAGAAGGACGGGTCCGACAGTGAAGGAAAATGGACTCTCTACGGAAAATTTATGCAGGAAAGGAATTACAGTCCCTACGAAGGTGAGCCTGAGCCCTTTCTCCTGAATAGAAAGAAGGTCCCTGGGTTTGAGATTTTTGTGGACTATCTGGGTAAGAAGGACATAAATGAACTAGTGTTGGAAGAACTGATAGTGGATGAAGAAGCTGCTGCTATTGCCGCAGAACTCACTGGGGGCAAGAAAGATGATGTTGCTGAAAAAGACCCCAAAGGAAAGGGGATCGCTACGGAGGGTGTTGAGGCTGCTTAGGGGATGCAGGTCAGAGCAAGGATGCCACTGTGGACTTGGAGACCTTCATCCAGAACTCATTTATTGACACCTTTTATGATGATTTTGATGTTTCCCTTGTTAAACTCTTTGAAGTTGATGATTTGTTCTTTTTCAAGGTTAATGCAATGAAATATGATTTTGCTTACTTGTGTGATGTCTTACCTAATGGTTATTCTTACTGTAATGATCATTTTATGCATATATTTGACATTAATTCTGTGCAAACTGAATTTTAACTTAGGCACAATTGAAAATCCCAAAAACATATTAATTGCTTATGATATTACTCCTGATGAGAGTGAAAAAATGAAGGAAATTTCAATAAAAAGGTAGAAAGTATTTGCTTAGGGCTATGAGGATATGCCAGGGATAGATCATAAGATTGTGGAGTATAAGATCCCGACATACCCTCACGTCGCACCGGTCAAACAGAAAAGAAGGAGATCGAGACCAGAATGGGCGCTCCCGATTAAGGAAAAAGTTGAAAAGCAGTAGAAGGTGGGATTCCTTAAAGTGGTTGATGACACGAAATAGCTTGTTAATATTATACCGGTACCGAAGAAAGATAGAAAAGTGAGAATGTGTGTTGATTACCGGGACTTGAGTAAGGCCTTTCCAAAAGATGACTTTCCCCTACCTCACATTGACATGCTAATAGACAGTGCAGCTTCGAGTGCAATGTACTCCTTTATGGATGGATTCTCTGGATATAATCAGATCAAGATGGCTGAGGCAGACAAATTAAAAACCTCATTCATTACATAATGGGGAACTTATTGCTACCTCATGATGCCGTTTGGGCTAAAATATGCTGGGCCAATATACCAACGGATGGCCACAATGCTGCTACATGACATGATCCACAAGGAGATTGAAGTATATATGGATGATATGATGGTTAAGTCTCCAACCAGAGAAGGGCACTTTTAAGCTCTAGACAAGTTTCTGAGTAGGGCCGAAAGGTACAATTTGAGGTTAAATCTGAAGAAGTTTGTGTTTGGGGTTACTTCAAGGAAACTGCTGGGTCACATAGTCAGTAGAAGAGGAATAGAAGTCGATCCAGATAAAATAAAAGCCATCAATGAGATGCCAGCTCCCAGAACAGAGAAGAATGTGAGAGGATTCATAGGGCATCTACAGTATATCAGCCAGTTCATAGCTAGGTTAAACAACCATATACGATCCGGTATTCAAATTGCTCCGAAAGAATCAACCAGTAGTTTAGGATGACAAATTCCAGTAAGCCTTCGAGACTATCAAGAGGTACCTAATGAAGCCACCTATGTTACAACTACCAAGGTCGGGGAAGCTGCTGATATTGTACCTAGCTATTGAAAAGAAAGTTATGGGGGCAATGCTGGCACAAGAGGATGAAAATGGAGTAGAACATATTGTGTATTATTTAAGTAAGAAGTTTTTATCTTACAAGGTCAATTACAATCTGGTAGAAAAGACGTGCCTATCAGTCATGTGGGCAACTAAGAAGCTTCAACACTACTTTCAATCCTATGGGATCCAAGTAGTATCAAAGCATGATCCTCTGAAATACCTCCAATAAACCCTTTCCCCCATAAAAAAGTTAGCCCAGTGGTTAGTATTGCTCACAGAGTTCGATATAGAATATCTATCCAGGAAAGTGATTAAGGGAAGGGCGGTTGCTGACTTTTTGGTGCAGAATCCCGTGGAGAATAATCAAGAATGGGAGCTAAAATTTCCTGATGAGCATCTAGGAGCTATTGAAATGCAAAGATGACACATGTATTTTGATAGGGCAGTTAATAATAAAGAGGCAGGTGTAGGGGTAATTTTGATCACTCCCGAAGGTGAAATAATTCCTATAACGAAAAGGTTAGAGTTAGAAGTGATCAATAATCAGGCAGAATATGAGGCATGTATATTTGGGTTGGAGGCCTTATGAAGCGTGGGGGCCGAAGAGATAACAATTTATGGGGACTCAATGTTAGTGGTGAAATAAGCCTCTAAGGAATGGGAAGTCAAAGAAGATAAATTGAGACTTTATGTGGATTATTTGGCCACTATTACTCTTTCATTCAGCCGATGCAGATTTGTACATTTGTCTCGGGATGAAAATTAAGTTACAGATGCTCTAGCTACATTAGCCTCGATGTGGGAAGGTGGTGCCCAGACCCCAGTTAAGCCCTTGATTTTAGCAAAGTCTAAGACTCCGTGCTATGAGGAGGTGAAAGTAATGACAATAGGTTTGCAAGAGAAGCCATAGTTTTATGACTTACAGAGGTACCTTGAAATCGGCTAGTTTCTTGAGGATGCAGATAAGAGGGAGAAGGTATCTTTGAAGACATTATCTAGACAGTTTATCAGTCACAATGGTATGCTGTATAAGAAAATGTCGACCGGGGTGCACTTACGATATGTGAATAAGGAATAAGCTTAGAGAATTATGGAAACAGTGCATGCAGGAGTTTGCGAGCCCCATATGAATGGAATGATTTTGGCTAAGAAGATAACTTGACAGGGATACTTTTGGTTGACCATGGAATCTGATTGTGTAAAGTTTATGAAGAGGTGCCATGATTGTCAAGCTTATGGGGATGTTAGTCATCTGCCCTCGATGGAGCTTCAGGGGTTGACGTCTCTGTGGCCTTTTACATCTTGGGGAATTGACATAATAGGATCGCGTTAAATAGGCATCGATATATTATGGTGGTAGTAGATTACTTCTCCAAGTGGGTTGAGGCTAAATCATACACTTCAGTCGGATCAAAGTAGATGGTGAGGTTTATAGAAAGGAATATAATCTGTAGGTATGGGTTGCCACATCATATTGTAATCGATAACGGGGTTCAGTTCCAATTAGAGGCCGCTGCATTGCTCCAGCATTACAAGATAGAGCACCACCGATCATCTCCTTATCGTCCTTAGACTAATGGTGCAGTTGAGGCTGCAAATAAAAACATCAAGAGGATCCTGGCTAGAATGATAGAGGGTTACAAGGATTGGTCTGAGCATTTATAGTTCACATTATGGGGGTATCGGACAACCACAAGAATGTCTACTGGGGTTACGCCTTATTCATTGGTGTATGGATGTGAGGCAGTGCTACTAGTGGAAGTGGAAATCTAATCTCTTAGGGTTTTGCTAGAAACCAAAATACCCGAATATCAGTGGGTGGAAAGCAGGTTAGCATAGTTGGCATTGTTAGATGAGAAGAGATCAAAAGCCATGTATCACATGCAGCAGTATCAGAAGAGAATCGCCAAAGCCTACAATAAGAAGATTAAGCTATAAAAAATAAAGGAAGGTGATTTGGTGTTGAAACACACGAAACCGCTTCTTACTGATCCGAGGGGAAAATTCAAGCCAAACTCAGAAGGACCTTACCTTGTGAAGAGAATATTCTCAAAGGGTGCAACCATTTTATCTAATCTGAAAGGGAATGAGTTTAAGAGTCCCATCAACCAGAAAAGCTCAAGAAATATTTTCTGTAAAAATCCTGCTAGGTTAAAAACCCCGTAAAAGGGGCGACTTAGGTAAAAGTTAAGGATCAATAAAATGAGAGGGAGAGAATAAAATGGTTGGCCAAAAAACTTGCAAGGACAAGCCATCCAACAACAGGAGAAATATCAAAAGTAATTTGTATGTATAATGGTGCTTAATTTAAATGAAAAGAATTGTGTTTATTTCTGTTAGATGTTGCATTAAGTGTTTACTACAGTAAATTTAACTAAAAAGAAAAGGCATTATATAAGGCAAGCTAAGCCTAATTAAATTGTTGAAACTAAAGAGAAAAAAATAAGTCTAAGTTCTTCATTTCTTATTCTTTCTCATTTCTTGCATGCTAATTCTATATAGATTTCTTGTCTTCTGACTCTTGACGAACTCATCTTACTCTATTTGTTGTAATTGAATCCAAGCCTTGTAGTGGTCATCAGTGGTAATGTCGCCATCCAGTGAAATCCCTCGCCTAATGGTATGGTATGGCCAGGTCGCCGACATGTTCTCCATAAAGTTCTGGGTCAGGGGGCTAGGTTGGAATACGTAAGATGGCTCCACGATCAGCTGCTTCTCTCTGTATTGGCGACAAAGATGGATTAGATAGTAGAATGAACAGAAGTTCAGTCCGGCGAGAGGGACGTAATGGGTATATGTCCTCGTGGTCACATGTTGGATGTTCCACTATAGAAACATCCATTGAACCCCGACATATGGAAAATTAGCCAACCATTCGCTCAAATCTGATAGAAGCTGCTGCAGTGGACGAGTCCACACTTACTTCAGTTTGTATTCACAATGTTCTGAGGGGGTGCCAATAGTTTCAATTTCTCCTAGAGCCAAATCTGAAGAAGGCAGAATTAAAAAAAATGAATAAAAAGAAATAATGATAATTACCTCCAATAACACAGGGCTCCCAGCAAAGCGATGGGTCACGAATAGGTTATCCAAGCCAATTAGTGTCTCGGCGAGAATAACAGATATGGGGTTGAGTCTGGACTCAGCTTGATCGAGAATCTGCATGATCTCGAGGTCACAGTCGCCTGAGGGTAAAACCAGTAAGAATTCAGCGTACAGACAGAAAGCAAGCATCCGAGGCCAATACACTTCTTTTCTCTTAACAGCCACAACAGCCTTCAGGAAGGATTCAAAGATCACCCCATTCCCAGAGACATAAGTAAGAGAGGATGAAGGAGCAATGTTGAATAGGTAGGCCATTTACTGTTGGGTGGCTCTGTCGTCTGGCCTGTCAGTTGTTGGGACAATGATTTATCTGGAAGAATCATTCGGATAACCCAGAATCACCCTGAATTCTTCAGGCAGGGGGCAGATCTCAAAGTTATTGAATCTAAAGACGTGGGTCTGTGGATCCCAAAATTGAGCAACAATGTGTAAGAACGGATAATTAATCTTATAGAGATGAATATATCTGAAGACAGAGAGATGGAAATGATATAGTTTTTGCCAATCTTCTCCACCTAAATGCTGCAGAAGGGGTCGAATCAGCTTCAGATGGTGTTCTGTCATGATTTGAGAGGATTTTTGAAGATTTTTGAAGATTTTGGAGAAGGAGGGCAGCTATTGCGAGGTTAAATGAGTATAGAATGTATTTATAGACTTCAGAGGAATGGCAAAAATGAAAAAATACGGTCTTAAGACAGCTGAGACACCGCCTCACCGAAGAGGTACCGCCCCTGCAAGTGAAGGCGCGCACCTTCGCGTCAAGAGCACGTGCCCCCGCATCAGAGGAGCACACCTCCGTGATTCAAGTGTGGCACCCCCAAGCCTAAAGGCGGCGCCTCCTAGTTCGAAGGCGGTGCCCCCGCAGCCCAAAGGCGGCGCCTCCCCTAAAAAAAAAAAAAAGAAGAAGAAGGGAGAAGAAGAAAAAGGGGAAAGGGGTATGGTTGGTCATTCAAAGGGAATTGGTGCAGGAAATGGGCAACAATGGTCACACAATCATTTGTAAAGCAAAACAATAAAAAGAACACAACTATTGGGATGAAATGTACTGATATATAATCCAGATAGTTTGCATACAAAGTTTATGTCCCAAAATGTGAACTACATAACCCATCTATACCCTAGCTAACCCCAGGTCTGCGGCTTAATCCTGCTCATACTTGGTCTCCTCATCATCCCGGCCCTCTTCACCGGCTACCTCATCGCCATCATCATCAGCAGCATCATCTGCATCATCATAAATCCCATCACTTACCTCATCCTCAGGGATATTTACAACAGGAGGAATTCCATCATCTCCACCGACAGAGCTAGAATCATCCTCATCTCCGCTTACCATCTGAAGATCGGTAAGCTGCTGTCTGAGAGACCTGTTCTGGGCCTCCAGCCCCACATATTGGGCCTCTATACCTGCACAATGTACCTGTCCAAGGGAAGGAAGGAAGCAGGTAAGTAAAATTATATCAACATGCATACATGTAGAGTAGGGATAATAACTTACCCTCCACTTATCCGTAACCTGGAGCACGAAGTCTCGTTGGGCCACGAATGAATCGAATATGCGCTCACTCTACTCTCTAGAAATCTATAGGTATAAATAAATAAATCATATCAGCACTAACACCTTTATGCAGCTAGTAAATCAGAGGCTAATGGCACAAATAATACTCACGTGGGTAGCAGTAGGTGGCATAGGTGAGGGGAGGCCACTAAGAGTCAGTGTAGCCCGAGATACTTTGCCGAAAGTCCCCTAATATCTGATAACAGGATCCGAAAGGTAGGAAAAGGCACCAGGTGTACATGAAAGGCCAGTGTCATAGGTCCTCTGTAGAGGAGCACGTAAAGTACTAGGACCGGCATCCGAGGTCCTCTGAAGTGGGGGGTGGGAAGAAATAGGCCTAGCATCGGTGATGAGGAAGTGGACCCGAGCCCACTGAGTAAGGCGCTCGCCAAAAGGTGGAGATCTGATCTGAGGACTGGTGTCCCTAAGACGAAGCTGCAAAAGGAAGTTATGGGACCGTAGCCAAATCATATAATCAGACAATCATAAAATTCATACCTGAGTGACAAGATCAGGAATAGGAAGCGCGAGTAGCAACTGCTCTTGGATAAAAGCTCTATAGGCACCGAGCCATCGAGCGACAACTCGACGTATAGCAGAAGTCCCTCTCAAAACCTGCGCTAGGTTGTCACCCATCAGTAAGTGCGCCCAGAATATGGCGGGAGGAGCCGCGGGTACCTGCCTCTGACCAGGACCCATGTCCCACTCAAATACCCGCTCTCCGAGGAAGTACACCCTCTGAAAAGGACCCACAAGAAGGATCCTCCTGTCGACAGATGGCCTGGATTGAACCATAGCGTCAAACTAGGCCGCCACATTCCCCCAAGGTGTCCTCGGGACCTGATTAAAAGCAAAGATATGCGAGAAAAGTTAAAACCCTATATGTGTTAATAAAATACTAACTTGTTTTATTTTTCTTACAGATTTACCTCGTCCCAAGGAAGACTACTAAGGTAGGTCCGGTGAAGGTGGACCTGGGACATCTCCTATCGCCCAGTCCGGCTAATGCCCCACCGGCTCAAGGTAGGAAAGGCCAAAGCTGTGGACATCACCCCTTGGATGAGCCCTATCTCTAAGCCCCAGACCTGCACAAGTCAAAATAAGCAAAGAGGTCAGGATAAAGAACACGCGAAAGGAAAAATAAAGGAAAAGAGAATGGTAGAAGGAAACATACATGTATGGCATGCCAGAAGCCACAAAACTAGGGGCTCCTCGAACGAACTCGTCCATGTGCTAATACAGATAAGCGAGGGCAGCAGAACCTCAATCAAAAGTGTGGATGAGGTCCACGTCTCTCAGGGCCATCAAAAATACCAAATCCGCTGAGCTAGAAGCATCACAGAAAAGGGTAGTGCCCAGCAGATAGAAGATGAAAGCTCGGACCACCTAATCAATCTGTTACGGGGTAATGATGTTTGCTGCTACTATACTGGAGTAATAGGCATAGATCGAGTCAAGCTTCACTGTATGGGTCCCCTTCATGGCAGGGACCATACCAAATAAGCGCTCGATGTAACCAATATGTGTGGGGGTCATCGGCTCTAAACATCAATCGAATGGTACCAGATCCCAGGTGCACGCCACACCTGTGATAGCAGTGAAGGCCACCAGATCCAAGGTAAGCTCCCTCATAGGCAGATGAAAGGTATGGGTGGTGTCCATCCACCGCTCCATCAACGCATAAAAACCGTTGAGGTCATGGAGGCCTATAACGGTAGGGAGTGCCAGAATAAAGGGCTCCAAGCCCATCTCACGAATCCTATCCTGAACTACATCCGACAGTTTACCGTACTACTCTCGGGCACCGGTAGCATTATCGGCACCTTTCAGCTTGTGCTGGTCGAACTACAGGGGGTATTAGATTAATTTTTAATTATACAAATAAAAATAAAAAGATGAACCGAATCGCGACCCGTACCTTGTAGAGGAACCGCCACCGAGTGCGGAGGCACCGCCGCCGTACGCATAGGTGCCGCCTTCGCTTTTAGTGTCACCGCCTTCGAGCGCAAAAATGCCGCCTCTGCGAAGCGAAGGCACAAGACCCCCGATGTAGAGGATCACGCCTTCGAGCCACTTGCACGATCAGAGGCGCCGCCTCTGCGACTTATGGAGCAAAACGGTTTTCAATTAAAAATCATGCATTTTTATCTAGTTTTCTAGCAATTTTTGGCAGATTAAACATGTATACACTTAATATTAACTAACCCAATCCTATTTTTTGATAAAAAATAGAAGAAAAATGACTAACCTCGCCTGAAGCCCGAGAACAG
>CATIWO010048777.1:0-11593 GCA_949673435.1 Macaranga tanarius | reverse complement strand
AACGTTTTGCTGTAGGGACAAACAACATTCAAGACAACGCTACTTTATCCAAAATTGTAAGATATGGCAAAGCTCAAAGTCATTGATGGACACTGAAAAAGACACAACAAATTAAAAGAGCAAAATTCATTCACAATGTATGAAACTGAATGATTCTTGTGTATTAAAAAAAATAATTAGCAGTTAACATCAGGAGAAGAGATAAAAAGGGTCGCTGTTGAACCATGCCAAAGTCTTAAAAGCTGCATAAATTGAGGAATTAAAAAGAATTGTAAAAAAATTAATGGTTGGACACATTCCTGAAGTTTGGTCTTTGGATACCGTAATTAATGGTAGAGCATGGAGTGTGGTCTTTACGCAGAGCTTGTCTTTTAGCGATGAAAGTCACGGATAAGTATAGAGCTAAAACTGAATCACATGAGAGTCAAAAACAAAACTTGAGAATATAATCAATCAGGTAGTAGAAGGAGGCCACAGTCACCTCTTGCACTAACAGTTTAATTAGTTAACAAAGAGTCTTTTCAACCGTAATTCCATTTATAACTTATAAGTTATCATGTGAGCTTCTGGTATCACATGTTTAGTCAAGAAATGTGGGAATTTTTTGGGCGGGAATCACCATTTTCCTGGCTTGATTATTGGAGTTTTAATCTCTGTTAGGTTTATGATGTCTTTGACCATTGGCCGCACTAAAATTGGACTTATGGTTGTTTTTTGGAACTAAAATAGTGTTCTTGCTTGTACTGTGCTGATCTTAATGCGTGTTACTGTTATCTTTACATAAAGGATCATTCTTGCGTAACTTTTCTTGAACTAAACCTGAAACTGTATGTTTCTTTCAAGAAAAAATTGAACATTAATGAATTCACATGTAAACCATGGAAGAAAAAGATGATGAAGGGGACTGCAAGTGGCAGGTGAAACACGGGTAGTTAATTAACACGATCGCCGTTTGGCACGAAAAAAGAATGAGTGAGATCGTTTTGGCATGCCATTCACCTTACTGCAGAAAACGACCTTTGTTTCTCTGGAACCACAAGAACTCAGGCAGACGACAGAAAAACTTTCCCCGTCGTTCGTTCGAAGAAAAAATAAAAAAGTTTTCTTCAGCTGCAAACGACAGTCTATGCATTGAAACCAGTGTGATTTTCACAGACGACAGGATACGTCTTGTCAACCTCAAATAACAAAAAGATTTTCCTATCGTACAGAATCAGAAACCAGAATTGATATATGTTAATATTAACCTGATCTTTGCGGGAAACTACAAATCCAAGCCATTGATTGTTATTGTTATTACATAATCAGCACCAGCAGTTGGTACTACGTTTTACATCTAAAATGATGTATATTTTTGTGTAAAAAAATGATAGGACCTTGGCCAATGTACTTTGTGAGGTTACTTGCAAACACTTTTTTTTTTTGGGTTACAACAGATTAGTCGATGCCAGAAGCAAACATCTTCTCAAGCTTGCAGCTTATGACAAATGCTGGAGTTGGGGTTTGACATAGAACCTCCGAAAGAATTATAATAAGAACATAAAAAAAAAAAACAGGGCAATTACAATGAGATTTGGCTCAGTTTGATACTGGAGTCATCTCTAGAACTGTTACATCTCGAATTTGAACCCCCAATCCAATAAAGCAAGCTCATATAAGGAAAGCAGCAGTAACAGAAAGCTAGACTTGACCAAAGCAACAAATAGATAACCTAATTGTACAACCTGAATACTCAAGATTTCAGATAGGGCAATAGAATCAGTAAAACTCCACAAACTACCAATTATAAAAGCGCTAATTTTACATATTGTGCGACATGACAGGAACAGTTCCTAGTGCGATATACTATCTCCACGTAAATATAGAAAGCTCAAATGTAATTTTATATTTTTTTGACGAGGCACCTTGTGATTGTCGCCGGGCGTATCACCTATAGTCATCCTTATAAAAGTTATCGCAAAATGAAACGGACTAAACCAAGTAATGTAGATATTTTTTCCAAATCCTTTGATCACTGAATAATTTCAATCTGAATCAGCAAAATCACTTAATTTTGATATTTTTATATTAAGGTTACTACTGCTAGTTTTAGTTCCACAAATTGCTCTATGAATACCTACATATAATATAAGTGAACCTCAAACCGAATTGAAATGAACAAATTGGTAGAATAAAAAATCATGCAAATTATTTGGCCACTGTAGCAGGAACGGCATTTTTTTTTTAATACAAATTAATCCTCTATCTTTTGCTAAATATTTAATTTAATCTAAATTATTATTATATTTATAATCTTTAAACAATTTAGTCCAATTTTATTTTATCCAAATTATGTTTATAATTTGTTCAAACAATTTAATCCAAAATACCACATATATTTTATTTATTTTTTACTTCACCTAAGGATAATATATTTATTATACAAATGAACTAAATATATAATAAAAAATATTTTTTATAATATTTTTATATAATTTGTTTACTAATTAATATATAAATAATAAATTTATCTTATTACCAAGAAAATTTAATTTATTATTTATAAAAGTATTAAATAATAAAAAATAATTTTATTGGACTAATTAATATGTAAAATAAATATAAATATTGGATGTAATGTGTAAAATATATACATAATATAAAAGTAAAAGAGAAATGAA
Organism: Macaranga tanarius; assembly: GCA_949673435.1. Lineage (NCBI taxonomy): Eukaryota > Viridiplantae > Streptophyta > Magnoliopsida > Malpighiales > Euphorbiaceae > Macaranga > Macaranga tanarius. Next base: position 8,933 of record CATIWO010048777.1, on the reverse strand, counting down.
AAGAAATATATGAAAAACATTTTTTTGAGTTAACATGGAGTAATGGGGTGGAATAAAATTAACCTAGAAACTGTATTTTGAAATAAAATTTGCATATGGCCTTATGGGTTGGAGATGGCCTAAACAAGTTACAATTCCAATTCATCTTCTAGCTTCAATTGCTCTCCGCAGCTTCCTCTTCCTCGTCATCAATCACAGAATATGGATTATAAGCGTCAGGCTTAAACTTATACCCAGTAAACACGTAGAAAGCCAATGTAGCCAATTCTCCAGCTACCACACTAGTCCAAAAGTACCTATACGGAGGTATAGCTAAAGCGGGGACAACCACCCGAGTAAAATAGATATAGCAAATCACAACAGCATAATACTGTCTAAAAAGATTCAACTTCGTCAAATTCACAGCAGCCTTTCCATCAGTCTGAGCAGCCTCCTGCATGTTCCTTATAGACCAAACAATAGGGAACAGAACAGCACAGCAACAAATAACGTCAACCAGCAAAAACACCTGCTTCCATGTAATCCAGTCCTGTCCATACGGTCCAACTTCATCAATAACAACCTGAGCCATGTTAGCAATAACTTGTAAAGGGATCACAATCATCAAAATCTTCTTTTCCTTATCTCGCAAAGAGGACTTCAAAAACGACCACCCACTTCCAATCAACACAATCAAAGTAAACAAAGCAATCCCTTTAAAAAAGCTGAAAATATAAAACAGCACATCCCATTTATGGGCGCTCCCAGTTCTCTTAATGTAAGACTTATCCTCTGCTTCACACAGCAAATTCGACGCTTTCATTATAACAACCGCAAGCATAAAGAAATGAATTCTAGAAACGGTGAGTCGTTTCTTATACAAAACATGAATCCATAGCCCTGCCAGGCCGAAATAAACGATAGAAAACAAGAAATAAACCCGGGGCAAAATCGTCTTTCCGGCGGAAAGATAATCGCGATCACCATTGCGGTCGATATTGTACATCGCCGATCGCACGTCCATCGTCACCGTGACGGAATTCAAACAATTAGCCAAGACAAGAGTGTGCTGGTCGGCGTTGTTCTCCGAAAAAACCACAGAGAAATTACTCTGACCGTTGAGCTTGTTGAAAGTGTAGACATGCTTTGTGAGGTCAGATTGAAGAGCACAGGCGATATCGCTGTCTTCTAGCTGTTGAATAACGTGAAGCAATGAGTCTCGAGTACATAGGAAGAATCCGACCTTATATAGGTCAAGATCCGAGTTTGGATTAGAGAGTTCGATGCCTGAGACGTTGAGCTCCAGTTGACCTTTGTGAGTAAAACCGAATTCGTCGAAAGGGATAATCGGACGGTCATCGTTGCGAATTTCGAAGGATCGGATCTCAGCGAAAGAAACAGAAAACAAAAGCGACAGAAAGATAGAGAAGAAGACAAGGAAGTGAGCCATGGATCGGACCACCTCTGAGAGTGGGAGGGGAAAAACCTGAAGTCGCAGATGTACAAGGTGGTCGTTTTTTATTAAGGGACAAGAAAAGGAAGTTTGAGGAATAAAATTTACCAAACACAATTTTAACATACTAAGTAAACGACAAATGTACGTCCTTATTTATGTGAGAACTATAGATGTTCAAGCATAGTTCAGGACATTCCAAAAAAATTCATCTTTGGAAATGGAAAACCTCGGCTGAGATTACGAGATTGGGTGGGAGTTTTTTTAAAAAAAAATAATATATTTTCGGATGAGCCCTCTTTTTTTCTCTATTTTTTTAACAACTGAGAAAATTACATTAATATAAATTAAATAGTTGTTTCGTTCATCTCTCATCTAACAGCTTGCTGAAATTTATTTGGTAAGATTTAATAATTCTTTGGTCACAGTTTGAAAAAGTAGTTCCACAAATTTACGTTGTTGGTACCCTTTTGTAGAAAAATTCCAAAGTTTAATTTAATAAGCCAATTCAATGCAATAAGTGCACAGTGCCGATAGACTTGGCTTCCATACAACACCTTTGGCATACTCCTAGAAGTTGGAATTAACCACTCAAATGTAATGTATTTTATAATCTACTCTAGATTGCAAGTGGGATATTTTTCTGACATTACAATCCTTAACAAAGAGATATATAGTTTCAGTGTTCTTTTAGTTTTTGGCTGAGAAGAAAGCAAGTGCGCCCACAAATGGAGCATTAATATAAGTAGCAGGTTCGGATTGCTGGTAGTTATTTCGATCATCTGCAAAATTATCTCTATTATCAGGACCACCAACTATGGCTCCAACAAGGACATTTGGATTGGGTGAAGAAGAGTAAAGGTATTGGAACCCATCGTTGCAGGGAATGCGACCTGGGTGTGCTTGTACAGATGGTACAGAAGATCCTCTGTGGTGGACATGCTGCGGATACTTGTTTCCAAATCCCACCATATACGACATTTTTGCTGGATTATCACCTAATACGTAGTCCACCTGCTTTTTAGCCTGTGATATAAGTGATGCTGCTGTTACTGTTGAACTCCCGCATGTCACAACTCCTCCATTTGTGCTTAGGTAATTTGCATATGTTAAGAGCAGGAAAGCTGTTGAAGTTACATACTGCAGATTGCTTTCGCTGGCTTTGTACAGAAGGCCTCCTGCAGTGTGTAAAATACAGTTTCATTATATTTTTAATAATTGAAATTTCTCCATTATATTTTATGAGCAAATTTCGCACCAGGGGTATATTGGGCTTGGAAACTAGAAGTTCCTGGAATTAGAGAGCAGATGTAGTTGTCTGAATGTGCTTTAAATAACTGAAATTCTTCTGTTTGTTTCTCCAAGAATCCCTGTTCAAAGTTTGAATAATGCTAAACGTTTTATGACTTCTTAAGGTAACTAAATTCAGGAGTTTTCAGGTAATGGAGTATCACCTTGGAAAGAAGAATCTTAGTACCAGCTCGTTTGTCATCCCAGCTAAAGGAGTAGTCATCATCGTCGGCACCCATAGTATGAGCATTTGATTGTATGTAAGCCAAGTATGATTTGTTCTGCGAGGCTCTTTGAATCCATGATGCACCCCACAAAAGCTCATCCTGAATACAAGAAGGAAAAGGTCAACATAAAGAAAGTAATTGAGATCATAAAATTCCAAGAAGAAAACGGCCCATCCTGTAACCTGATATCCTGAGTAAGAGCAGTAAAATGGGCAGACTGCTGAATTCAGAGAGTCACTGTAAGAACCTCTGTATCTATCGGCAAAATCGAATACCTGCAAGATCAAAATATAAGCTATATGGTACTAGGAGGTGGAAAAAGAAAAGGATTATCAAAAGCTTGATAAATGTTATGCTTACTTTCATTGCTGTATGAAGCAATTCGGAAGAATAAGAAGGGTCGGAATCTTTGAAAACAATTGAAGCAGCCGCCAATGCAGCAGCTGTCTCAGCAGCAACATCAGATCCTGGGTTTTGAGTGGTTACTTTGTACACAGTGCGGGGTGTGTCCATGTCTTCAGGTCTTTCCCAGCACTTATGATCCAAATTTGGATCTCCAACCTGCATCATTCCATGCACACTTCAGTTTTGATTTTCTCGTTGATTACTGGGTGATGCAAAAACCTGAAACAGCTCAATGTTCTTGCCATTTTCTGAAGCCTTTATGCGTTAAATGTTCCAAATACAAAAAAAATTGTATTATTTTTTTTTCATATATCAGGTCAAAATGTACTTAATAGTGGTTAGTATATGCATAAAATATACAGCTAGCCTTCTGTTATTAATGCAGTTATATGCTCACTTGAACATATAAAGTGCCAGGAGTAGCAGTGGCTGCTTTTAAAAGGTAATCAGTGCTCCAGCGGATAGCAGCTTTGGCATTCTCAAGCTGGCTGTGCATTGAGTTGCCAAATTCAACGACACTCCATGCCAATAATGTAGTAGTAAAAGCCATTGGAAGTCCGAATTTGACATTATCTCCTGCATCATAGTATCCACCAACTAGGTTCACCTGAAATTCATGCAAAAAAATTATTTATCAATATCTTCATTCAATAACTATATATAACCATGAATAAAAGTTTATGGTATAGTTTAAAATACATGATAACTGGAGCCATCAGACAAACCAGAGTTGCCTCTCCATTTTAGCCTCTGGTTAGGAGGCAATGCACCTGATCGCTGACCCTCAAAAAAGAGAATAGATTTTTCAAGAGCATCAGCATAATCTTGAGAAGTGAAGGCAGAACAAAACAGGCAAAGAGAACAAAGAATTAAGACAACAATCTGAAACATCAATGGAAATTTAGTAGCAGAAGCCATTTTTTTTTTTTTTTGGCTCTTAATTTAAAGCATTCAAGTCCTAACTAAAACTTGTAGCGGAGGGCTAAGTCACTCGTGGGTGGCCTGAATTGAGGTGAGAAATGAGTGCAATTTATAGGTAAGGCGATGCAAGAAGTTGGGGAGTTCGTTGGTCGTTAACAGTGAGAAGAGAGGCTCAATTCATGCAGCTCACGGGATCAACTGCGCAAAATTTGGACGTTTTGCTGTGGGGACAAACAACATTCAAGACAGCTACTTTATCCAAAACTGTAAGATATGGCAAAGCTCAAAGTCATTGATGGACACAGAAAAAGACACAACAAAAGAGCAAAACTCGTTCACCATGTATAAAATGGATGATTCTCGTGTATTAAAAAAAATAATTAGCAGTTAACATCAGCAGGAGAGATAAAAGGGTCTCTGTTAAACCATGCCAAAGTCTTAAAAGCTGCATAAATTAGGTGAGAATAAAAAAATTAATGGTTAGGCACATTCTTGAAGTTTGGTCTTTGGATACCGTAATTAATGGCAGAGCATGGAGTGTGGTCTTTACGCAGAGCTTGTCTTTTAGCGATGAAGTCACGGATAGGTATAGAGCTAAAATTGAATCACATGAGAGTCAAAAACAAAAGTTGAGAATATAATCAACCAGGTAGTAGAAGGAGGCCACAGTCATCTGACCTCTTACATCAACAGTTTAATTAGTTAACAAAGAGTCTTTTCCACCGTAATTCCATTTATAACTTATAAGTTATCATGTGAGCTTCTAGTATCACATGCTTAGTCAAGAAATGCGGGAATTTTTTGGGCAGGAATCATCATTTTCCTTGCACTACTGCTGGCTTGATTATTGGAGTTTTAATCTCTGTTAGGTTTATGATGTCTTTGACTATTGGCCGCACTAAAATTGGACTTATGGTTGTCTTTTGGACCTAAAATAGTGTTCTTGATTGTGTGTGCTAAGCTTAATATGTGTTACTGTTATCTTTACACAAAGGATCATTCTTGCTGTAACTTTTCTTGAACTAAACCTGAAACTGTATGTTTCTTATAAGAAAAACTTGAACACTAATTCACATGTAAACCTTGGAAGAAAAAGATGAAGAAGACTGAAGGAGGCGGGTGAAACAGAGGCGGTTAATTGCATGAAAAAAGAATGAGTGAGATCATTTTGGCATACCACTCACGTTACTGCAGAAAACGACCTTTGCTTCTCTCGAACCACAAGAACTCAGGCAGGCAACAGAAAATAAACAGTTTTCTTCAGCTGCAGAAGACAGTCTGTGCATTGAAAACCGTGTGATTTTCACAGACGACAGAACAAGTCTTGTCAATCTCAAACAATAAAAGGATTTTCCTATCGTCCAGAATCAGAAACCAGAATTGATATATGTTAATATTAACCTGAACTTTACAGGAAATTACAAATCCAAGCCATTGATTGTTATTGTTATTGTTATTACATAATCAGCACCAGTAGTTGGTACTGCGATGCTTATATACAAAACAAAACAAAACTGATACAGATGCTGCTGTATATACTTCTAAGTTCTATCTGGAGTTTTACATCTAAATGATGAATAATTTTGTGTTGAAAAATGATAGAACCATGGCTGATGGATGTACTTTGTGAGGTATAGTTGCGAACATTTTTTTGGTTGCAACAGATTAGACAATGCCAGAAGCAAACATCTTCTCAAGCTTGTAGCTTATGACAAATGCTGGAGTTGGGGTTTGCCAAAGAACCTGCAGAAGAATTATAATTAGAACATGAATAAAAGGGCAATTAAAATGAGATTTAGTTCAGTTTGAAACTGGAGTCATCTCTACAACTGTTACATCTCAAATTGATACCAATTCTCCCAGAAAAAGAAAAAAGCAGCGCAAGCCCATTTAACATCATATTACAAGAAGTTAAATGACTTACAAATATCTGCAAAACAAGGTTGTCGGGACGCTGGATCCTCTTCAAATGGAGGTGGAGCTTGCCCATACACCATTTCACAACTCATATCTTCAAAATCTGAAAGTGAAACAGAGATATGATTGAATGCAAGTTACAATGCATAAAGCTATCAATCTGTCAAAAACTATAAGAGGGGACTTACTAGGGGTCATGGTCAGTGGAAGTCCAAATTCATTGGTGAAGAAATCTTGAGTAGGAATTTTGCACATATTCACACACATCCCAACACACCCGCTATTCTCAAGGTACCTTATAATTTATCAAAATTACAATTATTCCTTTTTAAATTTACCTTAAATGATGGAAACAGAACAATTAATAAAAGTCCATTGTTCTCATAATTCATAAATAGAGAGTTTGTACCTGCACTTCTTTATACGAACTCCACTTTTTTGCTTCACCCCATTTACCTCCACTTCTATAACCTAACTCAATTGTCATACAAATATGCAGAGCAATCATATATATGTCTGAACATGAAATACCTACATGGTTTGCATATATAATAAAATTGCTAAATAAGCAAAAGAGAGTTTCTTTCTGTGCCTTGTGTTATAATTAAATTAAATATAAAGCAACTTCAGATTCTTGAGAGAAATTATTTGCTAGTTCTGTGACGATATTGAAGCAGTAATTGTATGAAGGACCTTAATCAGAATTGCTAATAGAAGCTAGAATATTGTCAGATTACCTCAGATGGCCCAACCAACCACTGGAAGAAAGGCACTGTCAATGCAGCATTGAATTCTGCAGCCCACCTTGTTGGTGGAAACAATTTCTTGAACTGCACCAACAACACGTAAGTAATCGTAAGATCTCTGATCTTAAAGGTCACTACTAGATGAATCTCAGTTGGTTCTACTTCTAGCCTTAAATAAAAAGAGAAAAAACAGAAAAAGAAGTGATAAAGAATTTAGAACACCTGCTCAGGGGCACCTGGAGGTAGCATAGACAAGAGGACCTCACGAACAACTTCTTGCTGCTGTAAGCGATTTCTTCCCTGCATTACTCTCTTTGAAACATCAACAAAACTCTCATAATCATGCTCAAACCAACCTTTCTCCTTACTATCAGTCCCATCTTTGGCTGAGGCTGCAAACTTACCCATCTTCCTGGCAAAAAGCGTCATGAACGCCTTCTCAAAGAACCCATCAATGTACTTTGTTTTCTGTCCTAAAGGAGCTGGTTCCCCAGTGGGTTCCGCAATCCTACACCTAATGAAAATTCTGGGTCTCCATCTTTGCAAACAATGACTTTGCTCATGAGGGGCTCTAAAGTGGACAGCTTGGAGGCTTAGAGCCACCATGAATTTTTTCCACTATCTTCAATGTCGAGAGTTTAACTTAAGTTATTATTGTCTGTTATTCGTTGTGTTTGATCTCGTATGTTCAGGTTATCTGGGGATTCCAGAAACAGAAGGCAGAATCTGTGAAGGATAATCGACTATGTGGTTGGTGAAATTTGCCTTTTTTTTTTGTTCCCATAGAAATATTTGTGGCCATAAATTAAATTTCTTTGGAAGGATATTATTTCATTGAGTGACTAAAAACTGAGCCAACTCAACATATATACTATACACACGGACATTTTGGCAGAAATTGAGGCTGCAACAGATGCCAGCTTCAACTTCAGCTGTTGATGGCGATCGATCTCCATATGGCCCAGTTTTTATCTTATAAATCACCTTATGTTCCATTACTTTTACCTTTTTAAACTTTAGGGATTAGTAAAAAATAAAATAAATAAATAAATAAATAAAACTTTAGTATCCCAGGTATACCATCAGCAAGTAACAGATAAAAACACTAATACTGTAACATGGTTGCCAATATATCTAGAAATGTGCTCACATGGCAATTGACTTGTTGGCAGACATGTCATCATAATTAAATGGTGTTCATAACTTTAGTTGTTAATTACTAACAGCATAACTATAAGATACTAAAGTGTCATCTACATGATATATATTTTTTTTTAACTTATCCTAAACTTTATTGTAACTCATTTTGATTTAGTGAAACAAATATTATTGGCTCTTGCCACAATACATGTGTGTACATATACAAATTAAATTAGAAATCGTTAAATTAATTTTTATTTAATCATAAACATTGATTAATTTTGTGTATTAATATTTATAAGGGATAAATATAAAAAAGTACTATGTGGTTAGACGTTTTTTTACTTAAAGGACAGTTGTATTTTTCGTAACATTTAAGGATCTGTGGTTTGATTTTACTTGCATGTTAGTATTTTACTTAGTAATATTATTAAAAATATATCATGTAATGATAAAATAATGTGAATATTTAATAGTAAAATTATTGACTAAGTACTATATCATTCAACTAACTAAAATAAATTTACAAAAAATAAAATAAGACGTATTTTTTTTATTTTATTAGGAATAAAAGCAAATAGTTTTAAAAATAAATTTATGATATTTTTAAAAATATCTAAATAATTATATTGATGGTATATCACATGTAAAATAATTTTATTAGTGAAAGATAGTGTTATATTAATATTTTATTATGAAATAATGACAATATTAGTTGAGAAGGTATTAAAGTGCTAGAAAATGAAACCATATACCTTTAAATGTTACAAATAAACCACAGGTCTTTTAAGTGAAAATACGTCTAACCACATGATATTTTTTTATATTTATCCCTATTTGTAATATATATATATA
>CATIWO010048769.1:0-12669 GCA_949673435.1 Macaranga tanarius | reverse complement strand
GCTTAAGTGATAAAACAAACACTTCTCATCCAACATTTTGTCAAATAAATATAAGATATCCATATACTTTCCACTTGATCTTTTAACATGGCTTGAGACAAATCAAAGAAAACATAGACAAAATCATAAAATATTTATATACATAAATACATATATATACTAATGTACACTCAAGTGGTATCTTATAAATTCCTAGTAACTTTGGGAGCTGAATGTCTCACCTAGCTACCCAAAGTATAACATCCTCGTCATACACATGCGTAGAGACAATGCATGTAGGCAATATATTGTATTTATTTCACACCCCACATTCAAGGTGTAATTTCATAGGCACCTCACTGAGTGTATTTCAATAATCTAATATTTTAGAAAACTAAATTCTCATACAGCTCCAAATAAACTTAACACCATATGGTTCCGGATAACTAGAAAATACATAATTATAAATAGTGTATAAAAAATTATTAAACATCAATATTTTGTAAAACATAAATATAAAATACATATCATAGATTCAAATTAGTGCTATACTAATATCCACTCACCTAACAAGACAACTGACAATTCTAGTTGGGAGGGACTGCATTATGCTTTACGGCTGGAGTTGAGATTTCTCCTAATATCGAGAAGCAAAATGATAAGAACACTAGCTTATAATCTCAATTATACTCAATTTAATTGATCTACAACTAAAAGATATGACATAGAACCCAAACAATAGTCCGAAATGGCTCCGATTAGGGTTTCGGGGCTCGAAAGAGCCACTAAGGTGCCTCCTCATTGTTGAGGCACCTCCTCAGTGCACTGAGGTGCCTCCTCAGTGATGAGGTGCCACCTCAGTAACATTGAGGTGCCACCTCAGTAGTATTGAGGCACCGCTTCAGCAGTATTGAGGTGCCTCCTCACTACTGAGGCACCGCCTTAGTGGTACTGAGGTGCCTCCCTAGTGCTGAGGGTTTGCCTTAGAAGTCTAAAACATAAACATTGGCTCTATTTCGACCAAAAACACAAAAATGCAACCTAATTCAATCCCATACACCATTTTAAACATCATAGGGGGTCTGTTTTAGTATAAACAAGCTTAAAATTCAAAAATTCAATCAAAATATCAAATTTTATTCAAATTCAAAAACTTGAAATAAAATAACTTTACTTACCAAAAACTCTTGTAAATATTCTTGAATTTTCAATAAAAAACCTTAAAGTTATTCTTTGATTGTTAATGAAAAGAGTTAGAGAAAAAGAAAGAAAAGAAATGGTGAAGAAAAATGAAGAGAGTGAAGCCTGTAGAAGAAGAAGTTAACGGAAGTAGACGATAAGTTCTTTTTTTATAAATAATGACTTTAGTCCCCCTATTTTCCTAAATAACTGAAAAGGCCCTCAAACTTATTTCTAATCCTATTACTTAATATAATGAAAAAAGGATCTAGGTTAGAATGTCACATATACAAACTTTATCCCATCAAGAAATAATTTCATAACTTAAGAAGTAGAGAAGTTAAAGTGAGAATGCTACAACATCCAAATTTTAAGTGATTACAAAAAGTATTCAAGTCTTCAATATAAAGACTAAAGATATATAATATTCCAATGACATCAAACATGCAAATGATCTTAGAAATTACAATAAAAATGTTTAAATGAGAATGCCAATGATGATTTATAAAAGTAACATTTGAAGAACATTACGGGAAATGAATGTGAAAAGAAAGGCATGAGAAAGTAAAAATAATACATGAATACATAAGAACTTTTAAAGATTGATATAACAATGAGCACAAGCACATGTGACACTAAGAGATAGTAAGTCAATATCAGGGACATAGAAGGGCTGGTAGATGTGTACAGCTGATGCCTGGGGCTGGATACACATCTTACCTTGTAGATGTAAGATCATTCTTAGGGTATATATATAGCCGCTGCTTGGGGCTGGATATATATTTTACTTATGGTTTGGCTTTTGTAAAAAATTGATGGAAATGTAATTTGGCTCTGTGTGAGTAATGGATGAGGCCTTATTTATGACATTTACTTTGGGACGTGTTGCGCAACCTCTATTGGCCAGTCCAACACATTATTGATGAAAAAAATTATTATAACCTTTGGTGTGATGATAGTACTAGCCACACTGATATCTACTTATGCATATGATGCAGTGCTCCAAATTTTATGCAAATACATCTAAATATTATAGTGCTCTAGATGAAATTATAATATTTTCTAAAGTTTAATAAAATACTGTGATGAGAACCAAGGTATGAGTTTTGGCATGAAAATGAGATGCCAAGTGGAAAATATGATTAGGTCGTATGAGAATTAGTATGATGGTGAAGAAAGTTTATGTGAAATAAAATAATTAAACCTTTGTTAAATTACATTAAGTTTGAAAAATCTTATAACAGATTTTAACCATGCATGAGCAATACAAATTGCATAACATAAAAACAATAAGTGAATATTTTTATAAACTCCAATTTTTATTCCATAGCTCAAGAGCGTGGTACTGGAAAGTTGAATATTTGAAATTTAATTTTAAACTTCCAATGTTTGAGTTATTTAAAATATTATTCCTAGTGACATGATAAAAGGGTAATTCTAAGTGTTTATTTAACATACAATAATGTGTGTAAATCTTTCTTAGCAATATTGTTAAATTTCAAACTTTTCATTCTTGTGATTTGTTTATTGGGATTCTAAAGTGATGTTAATCATTAAATAGTCCTTATTTATACTCTGTTTCACTTACTGAATATTTTCTCTTAGAAATACTCACCACTCCATTTTATTAAATTTTCCAGAGTCGCAGGTTTTTATGAGTAGCTGTCTGGATTATAGCTTGTCATATAGTAAGTGAATCTGATGCAGCGGAGAACCTCAAGAGTAATGCTCTGTAGAATATTTAGTAATATATATGTTATAGTTTTGAATATGTTATATTTAATAGTTTGTAATCCGAAACTTATGTATAATTTTGAAGAATAACTTTGGAGTGATTATTTTATAATAGATATATATATCAGAGATGTATTATATATGTTTGAGTTGTAAGGGTTATAAAGTAATGTACAAGATAGAAGTAATACTTAGCCATAAAAATGCTCAAAGTTGGTAGGTCAAGGTATGACCTTCTAATAAGAGTATTGGTGTGGTTGGGCACTACAATTTTTAGTATCAGAGCTTAGGTTAAAAAGCCTAAGTTGATCGAATTCTGTGGAGTTTGGAGCTGCAAGTGGGGATGAAAAGAGTAGTGAAGATTGAATTCTTTGGTGGACTAATTGATTTAAGAAAGTGGAAATGAACTATGACTGTGTTTTAGAACTTATACTTTATACCGAGTTTTATTAAGGCCATGTGCACATCAAGTATGGGATTCGTATTTAATAGGTAGTATATAAAGATCGAGGTGTTAGTAAACATAATTAGAAAGAATATAATACATGAGAATAGGAGAAATAATTAGAGATTAAATAATCTTTGAACATTTAATGATTTGAGGATTTATGATTTGATTATGATTACAATTGTTAGGTTATATAGATATTAACGAGTATATTAGAACTTCTTGTCTACTAGTGGCTAGAATTTATGTTTGTTGGTAAAATAGGTTAATATTTCACTGTAATATATAAGAATTGAATAATAATAGAATTGAGATTCAGTTAAGACTAATTGCATAAATTATTGAAGTGTCTAGATTATAAGTTGCAGGAAAATGATAAGAACTAGAGGTAGGGAATATAAGGAATATTTGGAAAGTGTTTATTTTTGAACAATTTGATGATTGAAAATTTAGGATCTAATTATGAAAATGGTTGATAGAATTTATAGTTGATGGTGAGTTTTATTGAAATTGTGTGCTTAATTGGAGTGGAATTTGTAAGTAATAGAGTTATATTTTGATTCATACCATCATATGATACAAAGATGATATATAAGTGGTAGGAAATTGAGATGTTGATGGAAATAATTTAGTTGGAATATGCCTTGTAAGAACAAAAATTATGAATCAAAATAAGAACTGAGGTTGAGGTTGTTAGTAATGTGCCCTAGGCCAATTGTTTTATGGGCATATTGTGACTTTGCCATTTTACATTTTAATAATAAAGAGGCATTTTTTATATCATTTTGACTCTCTTAAATTCCATGAATAGTTAATTCTATCTAAGATTATTAAGTGTAGGACTTGATAGTAAAACTCTTAGATAAAAATTGAATTATATTCCAAATCATCCCTAATCGGTCATTATTATGGAAGAATAATGAATAAAGACTAGTATGAGATTGACTAATGATCATGTTTTATTGATCATGTATATGATGTACTAAGTCAAATCATAGGTACATAGGATGTATTAGATTGACCCGCTATGAGAACACTACATGGATAATTGTTATAAGCCATTCTCATCATAGTGATATTAGTTTGGTCCTCCAACCTGAGATCATCATAGAGTCCTACATGATGAGTTCTATATTTTGACACATTCTAATGTTGTCTTTAACATGATGATATAATGGATTATTGTTGGATATAGAATGAATAATGTGAGGAATATGAGTGATTAAGAAGGAATTTGTCCCTCACTGATCATGAGAAAGATATTTACGGGCCCCTTGATAAGCCAAACTGAATATAAAATGCATGGCCATGCTGAAGTTAATTGATAAGGAGTTATTAATTTCAGTTTACTTAAGATTGAGAAATAATATGATTGAATTATATAAGGATGACATAAACCATGCCTTATGTTCAATCGAAGATATCATGTGATGAAAGGACTATAATATTTTATTGTGGGACAGGTTATGTTGAATTACCAACCTTAACATGACTTGGGTAGTCATAATGTTTTAGTAGAGACCACTTATGACTTGTGGGCTAGAAATGAGTTTTTAGGCCCACTACCAACTTTGTGTGAACCTATAGGGTCGCACACTTAGAACATACCCAAAACAGATATTGGGTATATCTGCCTATATATATATATATATAATTTATTTATTTATAATAATAGTTACCATAATTAAATTTAAATTTAAATTGAGTCCTTTAAAAGAAAATTATATACATATATAAAAAATCATTTTTGATATGTAAATAATATCCTTTTAAAGGAAAGTGAATATTAATATACCAAAACTGTTTTGGTAATTAATAGGTTGGTAAAACCCTAATTGATGTATATATATATACATCTTTTTTCTGTAGGGTTTTTCTATTCATATCATTCATATTTCATTCTTTTAGAGAAAAAGAACACAAAGAGAAAATTGTGAGAAAGGTGAAGGAAAATGTGATAGTGTAACAATCAAAAATGCGGAATTTAAAAAATTTGATTGCATGCAACATTTACATCAGACACAAAACACTTCCATGCCCATAGATCATATCACATGTACTCTTATATAGCGAAACATGCATCAAGGATAATATTTAATCAACAATCGACCAATTCATGCATTCACAACACAAGACCTAACGACTAAGGGTTTAGTACCACTTACAAAACTCTTAGCTAGTAGCACGCTTGACAAGCTTTGGTTGAGATTGATCTATAAGCTCCTAGCTCCCTAAATGTGAAGTCTCTAGCTTGATACACACGGATTGGATAAGGAAGACTTCTAAGGATGGTGATGCTCTAGCCACAAGCCTCTCCTCTATGACCTAAGGTGCTTGCAAGAACCTTACCAAGCTAGGACGTATGAAATAAGGAAGCAACCTCCAATAGATGATGGTGTAGTACTTGTACAACCCTTGTACAAATAATGGCCTAAGCTTGAAAGCACACAACACTTGTGTATAATGGTATTCTTTACACTTGAAGAAGAAGAAAAAAGAAGACTCTCTCAATCCTTTTCTGTCTTTTGTAAGAATATTAAAATGCTCTCAAATGTGCAAATGGAGTTATGAGTTGGTTGTCTCTACACTCTCCACTAACTATCAATATTAACAATATGATAATAGCTTAAGTATCGCATACTCAAGCCACATGCATAGCCATAGCTCGAGTATCTCATACTTAAGCTACATGCATTGCTATAGCTTGTCTCTACACACTCCATTAACTATTAACATAAATAATACAATAATAGCTTGAGTGTCTCCTACTCAAGCTATATGCATGGCCTTGCTTTACATATGCGTGGGTAGTGTTTGGTTACATGGACAACCTTAGCCTTAATATCATTAACACTTAATGGATGTTCATGGACATAGGCTAAGGTTATGGGTACATAGGCTTCTCTACACTTAGAGAAGGCCCACTCCATACCATAAGATAACTTGTGGGCTAATTCAAATTCTTTAAATAAAGCCCATGCATAAGTTCATCTTAAGTCCATCATTATTAATTTACTAGGTTCATCTCATGGCCCATATAGAAATCCATTAGGAGGCAAATATTAATCTAGTCCTTAAACTTAATATCACATATTAAATTAAGTCCAAATTAATATTTATTTAACTCCTATTATGTCCTAATCTTTGAATTTAGATTTTGAGATATGCTAGATTCCCGTATACATGCAAATCCAATTCAATTAATTTAATTGATTAATTAAACTCTTTAATTAATAATCAAATTAATATTAGTCTTCACAAGTATAACCTTTATGTGTGTGACTTACTAGGTTCAAGTCTAAAAGGCAATGAGAAATAATATTAACACTTAATATTATGGAAACACCTTTCCATACTAAATGTGAAAATTCCAATTAATCACATTTAGTTTCCATAAGTCGTGAGTGACCCCTAACATTGATGTCACGACTACCCAAATAGAAATGAATGCTTTATGTAGATCCACAAGAACCACAGAACATAATTACCGTACACTAAATGTCCCTTCATTACAAGATCCAGATATTGGCTAGAGTCACTGTTTAGTCAAATTTTAATTGCCTCAATTATATGACCTCATCTTAAGTTTAATTCTCGATAAACACGACTACTACTAGAAAACTCTTTTTTAGCATCGAAACTCTTTTTGGGTAAGTCGAGCTTGACTTGGCTAGGTACTTATGCATTAAGAATAACTTAGATAGCATAGCATCTTATCCCAGTTCACTCCGGGTAATGAATTCCATCTTGGTCGATCACTCATACCTATATATAACCAACTAAAGCCACCATATGCTATGTACACACATGTGGCTAGCACAAGTTTATAAGTGATAACAAACTATAACTAACCATAAGTGGATAATCGTGTTGCCTCAGGTCAAAGGACCATATACGCCATTATATCCAAGATTGTGATTGTTGACTTAAGTGAACATCCATGCAATCACAAATCTTACGTCACATATTTGATCCACCCATCACATGAGTATCCACGTGTCTATTCTGATATCTTATATTAGGTAGCATGAGACTCACTACCTCTCACTATCGATATCACATACCGATCAAGGAAAATAAATAGAGGTGATAGCCTAGGGATTAATACTACCCTTATATTATTCAAACGACTATGAATATATATAGTACATGTACTAAATAAGTTTGTCACTCATATTATCAACTTTTGATAATAAACTTATCTAACATTATACTAAAGGTAAATATTCAAATAAACAAACACTTTAATCTAAATAAATATTTTATTGCCATAGGTATAAATATACAATGTCTACATACAATAATGACCCTAGGGCACATCTATACTAACAAAAGGTACTAGCACACTAACACTGGTTTTAGGTATCTTGTTCGTGTGGATACTGGTAAAGGATGTAGCTCGAACAACAACATCTATATCTGATAGAATGTACGAAAGGCTTGAGGTAGGGTGTCACCGGAGTGAACCCCCTCTCATCCTTCCGACAGTCTCACCTTGTAATCATCTTGGTGAGATTCTATAACTATTTTTGTTAATTAAACCAAATTATATAGATCCTATGAGGGTTTTGTGTGTTTAAATTTTTATTTCTACTACATGTTTGATACATGAAACCCCAATAGAGGTAACCTATTAAACTAACAATTTTTGTGAGAATCAATATGAATGTTTGATGGATATTTAATTCACCGAAAAAGGGAATGAAAATAAGGACGAGGAATGAATAAAAAAGTGAAAGGCAATAGAGATTCTAAATTATTATTTAACCTAAATTAAGTAATGGTATGAAGTTAACAGTGTGAAATGAACTCTAAGTAAGGATATTGAGCTAGTGAAAGAATTATTAAATTATGATATGGGTGTAATTGATGAGAAATAAGTACAAAAAGAAGGAGGTTGTATAAGTATGTAGAATAAGGACATAAGGTTTGGAGTTTAAATCTTTATCTAGAGTTGTTATAACTTAAGGATTTTAAAGGTATAGTTAAAAAAATGTTAAGCTCAATTGTATACTAGATTAGCACATTAGAGTTGCACAGGCGAAGCAAAATAAGTAGACTTTTGTCTGAGGTTAAATCGATGGTTAGTTGATTAGATACGCAAAAAGGAAAAAGAAAAAGAACGACATGAAAATTTTTGCTACTGGTAATTATGGTAGCAAGCGATGATGATAAGCATAGGATATATATATATATATATATATGTTGATGTGATTAAGGTTTTGTGAATATTAGAAAATGAGTTATAATTTGATAATGAAAATCATTAAATCATTTTGATCTTATATTTCAGGATATGGCATATCTTAGGGGAGGAATGTTAGCTAATAAGGATAGAGATATATGTAGAGGTAGAGGTCGAGGTGCTCTAGGAAGAAGAATTATTATAGTTGATTGGACAAAGAACTCCAATAGGAGCTTAATGCAACATAAGAAGCTCGAGTAGGTAGCGAGCGAGAAAGCTCGGGATCTAGGGTCTTTATGCCAAACCTTAGAAATATATTTAAGAGAGCATGAAACAACCATCCTCTACCAGTGCAAGAGAATGTTATCAATCCTCTAACACTGCTAGTGGTGAAAATAAATGCTATGGAGCTAGCACACACGATGACTATAGTGTTAAATGAGAATGAGAGGTATAGAAAGCCAGGAGATATTATTGAGCATATTAAAAAGTGTGGGGCATATGATTTTTACGGTGCTATGGACCCTGGTCAAGCCGACAAATGGATAAAGACTATAGAGAAAGCCTTTAATACATTACAGCTAAGTGATGAGAAGAAGATGAGTAATGTATATGGCTTAATATTCGATAAGGCAGATGACTGGCTTAATATAGTTAAGAACTTATTTGGTGAAGCTCTGACTTGGCAAGTTTTTAGAGAAGAGTTTATTAAGGAATATCTGACAGAAAATTATAGGAAAGAGAAAATGGCATCATTCATTAGACTGGTGCAAGGATCGACGACTGTTAGAGAATATATTGATAAATTTGAAGATTTATACATATACATAAAGGATAGTTATCATACAGAGGTGATGAAAAGTGAAAAACTTAAGGAAGGATTACATATTATTTTGAGATGTAAATTGAATTTATACACTAGTACATTTGGAGGCTGGGTGGGAAAAGCTATGGAGCAAAAAAGTTAGAGCAAGAGTTCGAGCGAACCATGAAAGCTAGAGCTAGTCGATCTGAATCTTATGAACAACCTAGAAAATATAAAGTAAAAATTTGATATACCACCCATATTTTAAGGGCAAAGATAAGGTTAGAAAAACTAGTCAACCTCAAGGTAGTCGAATATCAAAAAAGAGTCGATGGCACTACCTAAGCAGTAGTCATTTGCACACACCCTATGTAGTTAGGAAAGACTGTAATATCTGGGAGCAATAGGTGTAGGACATACCATGAAGGTATTTACCTTAGAAAAATATTAGATTCTTTTAGTATTACTGATTAGGGCACTACACCCGAGAATGTACTCGAGCGATGCAAAAGGAGAGATCTAAGCAAGGATCATGTAAGCCTCGAAATGTAAAGACTATTGGTGGTCAAGGTGAAGCCATTGGAATGTTAAGGACTTTGCAAAATAGGCTAAGATAGTTTGATAATTTTAGTGAGAATGAGCAGCAAGCTAGAATGTTTGCAGAAATTGAGCAGTAGAGGGCAACAACCCCTGATGCAAAAGAAGGTATAATTAATATGTAAGGTAGACGCTTTAACAGATAAGATAATCATAGTGTTATAAGTTTACTTATGTTAATTGTAATTGTGACCTTGAGGTTTATGAATTAAGAAATTAATTATTTTAGGGTATAATATTTAATTCAGCAATAATTGCTTTGAGCAAGAAATATATATATTGCTAATACTAGAATTAAATGAGGAAATTATTAAATTAAGTAGTGATGAAAAGAATTCTAAAGAATAGAGTTGTGGTTGTAATAATTAGAGAAGAGAAGGATAAATATTAAAGTAAAGAGATTCTTAGTAATAGCATAGCAAGCATTCATCGAATTTCAAGGATGAAGTTCTTTTAGAGGGGAAGAATTGTAACATGCATGACCTCAAGATGACTAATCGATATGATTAAATAATAATATTTATTATTTATTTTAGTAGAGAATAACTCAATTAAAAGATTAAATTGAAAAAAAAAAGAAAAATTGAATTAAATTAAAGAAAATTGAGGAAGGACTAAAGAGGAAGGAGTGAAGAGTTTAAGGATTGAAATAAAAATATATTTGTAAACTTGGAAAAAGGGATTTGCTATAATAAAAAAAGAAACAAACGATGGAAGAAGAAGAAGGAAAAAAAGAAGTAAAGAGGAAGAAGAAAAAGAAGAAGGGGAGAGGGAGCTAAAATTGAACAATTGCTAAAAATTCTTATGAGTGAAAATTCTTGCTACTCTTTATTTTAAATTTTGATAAACTACTATCAACTGTTCTTATTTTTGATATTGAAATTTTGTTCAAGTTTGTTTGGTTTGAATTTTGTTGTGTAATTCTTTGGACTTCTTACTGACTTATAAACTTGAGAATGACAAAACATTAAAACTTAAATCCAACCTATTAAAATTTGAAATTTATGACCTAGATTATATTTAAGTGAAAATTCTTTGAAAAATATAAATGTGGATAAGTTAAGTGTGAAATTTTTGTAAATATAAGATAGAGCAAGTTTGGAAAGGATGTTTTAAGTATGTGAATTGGTGATATAAAGCTCTATAATGAATTGGAATGAAAATGGTTGAAAAACATAGCAAAACAGAGTCAAAACATTACATGTGCCTTCTACTGGATAATCAGGCGATGCCTGAACGGTTTGGCATTGCTTTAGTGTGTTGAGGTGACGCCTCAATGCCACTGAGGAGGCTCTTCAATGCACTAAGGAGCCGCCTCTATGCCTTTGCTCAGTAATTGGACAATACAAACTTAAAAAATGGTAACAAAACTTCAACTAGAAACATGTATACATACATATGAACACTTAGTTCACTAAATACAACAAAAAAAGACCGATTGAGACTTTTTTTTAGTAAAATATAAGTAGCTAAGTTCAAGCTATGTGTATATGTATATACAAACTTTATCCTATTAAGAAATGATTTCATAACTTAAGAAGTAGAGAAGTTAAAGAGAGAATACTACAATATCCACATTTTAAGTAAATACGGAAAATATTCAAGTCTTTGATATAGGGACTAAAGGTATAAAATATTCCAACAACATCAAACATAAGAATGATCTTGGAAATTACAATAAGAATATTCAAATGAGAATGCCAATGGTGATTTACAAGAGTAACATTTGAAGAACGTTATCAGTATAAGCTGCAGCTCAAGACTGGTTTATACAGTCGATCTAACTATATATGACTACCATGACATGGTTATAATTTAAAGTGTGATTTTTGAGGTATTTTGCCCACCTTCCATAAGGAATAATTTTAGATATTGTTAGTATAGGTGTGCCCTAGGGCCATTCTTGTATATTGACATTATACTTTTATCCGTATGGCAATAAAATATTCATTTAAATAAAGTGTCTATTTATTTGAATATTTACCGTTTAGTATTATGTTGATTGAGTTTCTTATCAAAAGTTGGTAATATGAGTGACAAACTCATTTGATACATATACTATAAATGTTCATAGTCGTTGGATTAATATAAAGGGTAATATTAATCCCTAAACTATCACCTCTATCTATTTTCCTTGATTGGTATGTAATATCGATAGTGGGAGGTAGTAAGTCTTATACTACTTGGTATGAGATATCAGAATAGACATGTGGATACTCATGTAATAGGTGGATCGAACTGTGACATATAATTTGTGATTGCATGGAAATTCACTTTTGTCAACAATCATAATCTTGGAAATAATGGTGCATATGGTCTTTTGACTTGAGGTGACACTGTCATCCACATATAGTTGGTTAGAGTTTATTACTACTTACATACCTATGCTAGCCACACATGGGTATATGGCGTGTGGTGGCTCTAGTTTGTTCTATGTAGGGATGAGTGATCAGCCAAGATGGAATTCATTACTTGGAGTGAACTGAGATAAAATCCTATGCTATTTAAGTTATTATTGATGAATAAGTACCTGGTTAGGTCAAAGTTGACTTACTCGAAAAGAGTTTC
Organism: Macaranga tanarius; assembly: GCA_949673435.1. Lineage (NCBI taxonomy): Eukaryota > Viridiplantae > Streptophyta > Magnoliopsida > Malpighiales > Euphorbiaceae > Macaranga > Macaranga tanarius. The sequence continues at coordinate 174 of CATIWO010048769.1, read as the reverse complement.
GGTGCTAGAATAGTGTTTCTAATAGTATTCGAGTTTTATTGAGAATTGAACTGAAGATGAGGTCATATAATTGAAACAATTAGAGTTTGAATAAACTATGACTCTAACTGATATCGAAATCTTATAATAAAGGGACATTTAGTGCACGGTAATTAAATTAATTGACTTGAATTT
>CATIWO010048759.1:0-12566 GCA_949673435.1 Macaranga tanarius | reverse complement strand
GTTGTCTATTCCTAAAACTCCTCAACAGAATGGAGTAACTGAAAGAAGAAATATGACTCTTCTTGATATGGTAAGATCTATGATGGCACAAGTAAATTTGCCTATTTCCTATTGGGGAGATGCGTTGCTTACTGCCACTTATGTTCTAAATCGTGTGCCCTCTAAATCTGTCGCAACTACTCCATATGAGTTGTGGACTAGTCGAAAATCCAACATAAGCCATTTAAGACCGTGGGGTTGTGCTGCCTATGTTCATAATACTCTCTATGAGACCCAAGAAATGGACACTCAAAGATTACTCCATTCGAGTGGGAGAAATCTAGAGGAAGAAGATAATGATCTTTACCATCAATTGATACGAATGTTCATGATCTTGAGTTAAGTGGGAGTATGATTCCTGACTCCAGTGGGAGCATGGAATTTGAACCAAGTGGGAGCATTCTGAATTATGATGAATATATGAGGCATGTTTATCAAGATTCTGATTTGCAAAGATCACAACGAAAGAGTAATATACCTAAAAGATATTGATCTGATAGTATAAGTCAAGCTCTTTTAGTTGACCTACAAGAAGATGATGAGCCAAGGAATATGTCTGAAGCTTTTTCATGTCCAGCCAAAGGAGAATGGATTAAAGTAATGGAAGAAGAAATGGCATCCATGAGATCAAATCATGTTTGGGAATCGGTTGATCTGCCAAAAGGATGCAAAACAATTGGGAACAAGTGGGTTCTCAAAATCAAGCGAAAGGCTGATGGAAATATCGAAAGATACAAGGCTCGCCTAGTAGCAAAGGGTTATACACAACAAGAAGGGATTGATTATGAGGAGACTTTCTCTCCTATTATGAGATTTACATCCATAAGGTTAATTCTGGCTATAGTGGTAAATTTAGACCTAGAGCTACATCAAATGGATGTAAAGACTGCTTTTCTCAATGGAAAATTAGATGAAGAAATCTATATGCAACAACCAGTAGGTTTCGAACAAAAAGATAGCGAACAAAAGGTTTGCAGATTGTTGAGATCAATCTATGGCCTTAAACAGTCTTCTAGACAGTGATATATTCGTTTTAATAATGCGGTTATTTCAAATAACTTTGTTATGATAGATGAAGATCACTGTGTTTATTCTAAAAGCTCTAGAAGTAAATTTGTTATTGTAACATTATATATTGATGACATACTTATAGCTGGAAATAATGTCGAATACCTTAAGGACATCAAAAGTTGGTTGTCGTCTAATTTTGAGATGAAAGATATGGGTGATGCAGTGTATATTCTTGGAGTTAAAATTTTAAAAAATCATTCGAGAAGGTTGTTGTCTCTTTCTCAATAGACATATATCAATAAAGTCCTTGAAAGGTTTAATATACAAAGCTACAAATCCATAGGTAATCCAATAGTTAAGGGAGAGACCCTTAGTAAGAGAATGTGTCCTCAAACACATTAAGAGGTTAAATGTATGAAGAATGTTCCCTATGCAAGCGCCGTTGGAAGTCTTATGTATGCTATATTGTGTACAAGACTTGATATTTGCTATGCTATTGGATTAGTAAGTAGATATCAATCCAACCCAGGCGAAGCACATTGGAAGGCAGTTAAGAGAATTTGGAGATACTTGAAAGGTATTGTGGACTACTCGTTGTGTTATCAAGGAATGGACCTGCAATTGAGAGGATACACAGATGTTGATTGGGTCGGAGATGTAGATGAAAGGAAATCTACATCTGGTTTTGTTTTCTTGTTAGGCAATTCGGCCATCTCTTGGAGTAGTAAGAAACAAATATGTGTTGCCTTATCAACAATGGAAAGTGAATTCATTGCATTCTTAAGTATTGTCCAAGAGGGAGTGTGGCTTAAAAGATTCTTAGATCATCTTAAAATAACTTCCTCTGAAGAACCTGTGACAATCATGAGTGATAATCAATCATCAATAGCTTATACTAAGGATCCTAAGTTCTATAGTAAGACTAAGCATATTGACATCTAGTATCATTATGTCAAAGACATGGTTGCACGAGGAGAGGTGAACTTAAAGTACATTTCTACGTATGACATGATAGCAGATCCATTGACAAAAGCTGTCACTGGAGATGTGTTTGAGAGGCACATTAAATGTTTTGGTTTGCGTAGATTTTAGATTGTACTTTGCTTATCATGTAATTTGGACATGATTTGTTATATGTTTATTTTCAATAAATATATGGATATTCATTTGGCAATACACAATGTGTTAATATTAAATGTATGTGATATTTAAAGTATGTTGGACAGAGAAGTAACCCACTCATATAGGTGTTTACCCTAATTTTGTTAAATATATTTAACAAAGATTAGGATGAGGCAGTATTTTAAACAGATAAGGGAGTTATGAGAGCCCGTTTAATATACGTATGTCGTCTTGCTTAAGTATTATATGAGTTCTAATTTAAGTACGAGATAAAATCTTACATTTCATTACATGATTTGTAAGTAGATTTATGTAATCTTTAAAAGGAGAATTAAAGGCAATTCTTCTTGATTCTATCTGAATCACCAGAAGCGACCTCAATTAAGTATTAAGGTTTGGTGTTAAGATACAACTAAATATGTAGCTTATGTATAGTGTTAAATATATGATTATAATCATTTTGAAACATGCGCTCTTTTTTAAGAAAAGAATGAACACCATAACGCATGATTCATACTATGCGTGCAAAAGTCGACCGGAGATGGAAAGTTATAAAAATAATTAATTTATCTCAACCTTCCCTAATGTGAGACCCGTTCCATAAACTTATGGTTTTTAGAAACCTTCCCTTAAGACCTAGGGCATATTTCTAAAGTATGGTTTGATGTGGCTATTTTGGAAGAATCTCTGAAAGGTCATGCGAGATACGACCTAGAGGAATTGACTGGATAAGCGAGTTGAACCATATGATAGGAATAGTGTATGAAGGGAAGATTACTGATAGACTACATTCAAAGTTTCTATTGTACACTGGCTAGCCTATTATGAGTGTCATAGGTGGTGCATACATAATAGTGGACATAAAATATTGCTAAGAGATCAAGAGGTAGCAGTGAATGTAAAGAAGTAATCTGGGGTAAGGCATATGTCAAGATAAAGAATTTACTATCGAGACGATATATATCTTTAACAAGTGTGTAGCATAAGTGCTCTCGTTATATACTGGTCGCACGATTTATTTATTAGTATGAATGGAATGAAAATTAAATATGTTCAGTCATATGCGAGTGGGAGATGTTAGATAATATACACTCATGACTTAATCTGTTTAAGTTTTGGATTGGGTGTGATAGACTCCTAATAGAAGTTTATTTTCTACTCTTTTGTAGAGTATGAGTTTTGTGTTTGATATACATAACATAACCCAAAAATAACTCACGTAGGACAATTGAGAACTCTCTCTCTCTCAGAATAAAAAATACCAAAAAATACTCTGTGTATTTTTCTCCCATTCTTATTCATCTAGTGATATTTAGATTGTGAAGACATAGTCTTTGCTCTAGTAGTCAAGGCTCCGATCAACATATTTACCACGGTTTCCGTTGCAGAAAAAAATGGTCAGTAATCTATATCTCTTTGTGATTTATTATTTCTCTCTCTTTTCCTTTCAATTTGGAACAATGCCATATTATAGTTAATAAGAAATATTATTTTTATTAAAATAATACCACTTAATGTTGATGTAATTGAATTATGATTATAACTTATCAAATAAATTAATAAAAACATAAAATAATTAATAATTTGTGCTCCTATAATAATTAAGTAATTAAATATCAATTAATATGCCATTGTATAATTAAAAACCAATAAAAGCATGACAAATGCACTACAAGAAAATTAATTTATAGAGATAAATATTTAGTGTCAAATAAAATATTTGCCTCTATAACATTAATTTTAAGTTTAAATTCAAAACTGTCAATATATATAATAGTATTTATCACTATTTAATAAGAAAATATTTAAAATTACAATTTTTAAATAACTTTCAATTTTAAAGACTAATATTTCTTATTTCTCATTTCTCACTAAAAATATATCACTATAACATTAATTTTGAGTATAAATTGTCACTATATAATAGTATTTATCTCTATTTAATAAAAAAATACTTAAAATTATAATTTTTAAATAAATTTTAATTTTAGTTAAGCCCTTAAAATTTTATTTGCCGAATTAATATAATTATATCTAGTGATATTGCCTCTAATGAATTTAGCTTTTTAAATAAAATGAAAAAAAATTAAATTTATAGTAGTTAGTGATTTTTTTGGTTGGCCACTAAAAATATTTGTCATATTTAAATTATAATAAAGTTGAAATAAATAATTAAAAAGTATAAAATCAAATCTAATGACATATAAATATGATTTTGATTTTAAAAACAAATATATTAGACTTTAATTGGTAATATATATAATAAACATTTCAAAAAAAAATTCAAATGAAAAATTGTTTAGCTTGTTAAAAAGTAGAAGAATAAGATTAACAATTTATTTTAAAAAATTAATCTATATATTTATATATTCAAATTTTTATGTTGCTCATCTATAAAATCACCCATATCTTTTTTTCATTAGTTTTTCTCATTCTCCTCCTCATTCTTCTTCCTTTTCTTTTTATGGTAGTATTGCATACTTGTTGGTTTGAACTTCTATAAGTTTTTATATTGCCCTTTTTACAATGGTTTCAAATTGTACTTTTTTCTTCTTTGTAATTTTTCAGGTTATTTACACTCACCGTCCCTAAGATTTTTTTCCCATCATCTTCCTAAAGATTTAATTCAGCACATAAAAACCCCCTAATTATTAATTACGATTACAATGAAACCCTTATTGTCAATTTCCGATAAAATCATCACCGAAATGTTGACGTCTTAATATGTAAAAATAACTTTTGGGAAATAAAAATATCCACATGGCAACATGCAATTGGCTATGCATGGCTCCTAATTCTCTCTTCTAAAAAAATTCAAATTTAAAATTTGACCTTTATTTACATTTTTACTCTTCTATTTACTTTTTCTCTTCCCTATTCATCTTCTCAATAAAATAAGGGTAAAGATAAGTGTATCTGGCAGCAACACTTTTACCAAAATGCCCCCTGAACTTTTTCTATAATTACAAATAAATAAATGAATTATAATATATGGGTTAAATCATGATACAACGGATTCACTTAGTTTTAGATTTTGTCAATTTAATTAATTGATTAATTAAAATAATTATTTTTAAATTATTATATAATTTTTTATATTATAAAATTAATAGAAATAAAAAAGTAATTTGAAATTTTTTTTTTTTATCTTATATGCCAATAGACGTCGTTGTCAGCGACGTCAAGAAGATAAAGAAAAAATTAGGATTCTTTATTTTATGGATGCTGATAGACGTCGCTGCATCCATAAAATAAAGAATCCTAATTTTTTCTTTATCTTCTATAGCCACCACCTCCTTTTTTTTCTTTTTCTTCTCTACATCTCCACCTTTATCTTTCATTGCAACATTTTTTTTTTTTTCCTCCATCTCTTAATAGCAACAATAAGAATGACAAGGAGTCTTTTACAACAACAATAAATACAACGGAACTGAAGAAAAAAAGATTAAAAAATAAGGTCAAAATGGTATTTACACAAGAGTCTATGACCCAAGATAGAATTAACGGATCCTCTAATAAATTTTCTTTAATAGTTTGACAAATATTGCTATGTTGGAGATGGGTAATATTTTGGGTGATTTAAGGGTTAGAGAGGAATATACAGATGAATGGAAGCCATGAAAGAATAAAGTTGAAGATGAAGAGGGAGTGGTTTCTTTAGGAACATTCAAGTTTTTTTTTTTGATTGATTCTATGAGAACTCTACATTCTCTTCTATTATTATTTGTTTATTTTATCTCAAAAAAAAAAAAAGAGTTTTGATTTTTAAAAAATTGTTAACTTTGCTTTTCATATCTCCGTTTATCTTTTACTATTTTTTTTTCTTCATAAATTCTCACTTTAGTTAACAATATCTTAAAAAGATAATTTGTTCGGTAAAGTTATTGTTATTGTTGTGATAGGTTATTTTTTGGTACAAGTTGTTGGTTCAGGTTCAATATTAAGACATTATATATTCCTTAACATACAATTTTCTTCTTAAACAAAAATAAAAAATTTCTCTTAGGCTCCGTTTGTTTGTTGAAAATATTTTCCTATATTTTCTAATGTTTGGTTACCAAAATAAAATAAGTTAAAGGAAAATAAGTTAGTAAAAGGAAAATAACTTTAAAATATGGGAAAATAACTTTCTATTTTGAAAACGGAAAGTTATTTTCCAAGACTTGAATGCTTATCAAATATAAAGAGAGAGAGAAAAATAAAAAATAATGTTACTATTTTTATGTAATATTGTATAATTTAGGAAAAAATCTATTGCAAACTAAATACTAAAAATATTTTTCTAGTATTGTAGCCAAATATAAAAAAATATTATATTTTTCTGGAAAATATTTTTTCTGAAAAATATTTTTCAAGAGACAGAATATTTTCTGCAAACAAACGGAGCCTTAGTATCTAAATCCTATAGTTCAAACCTTCTAAGAAAACTTTCTTTTTTCTTTTAAGTATTGTAGTTGTTGTTTTGGTATTTCTCATAAAATAGTTTGAATTTTTGTTTGGTATAAAAATAAATAAAGGACAGTGAAAGAAAGGTAAAAGAACAAAAAATATTCAAAATTGTGTTTGACATAAAAGAAAAGAAAATAAAATGAAATAAAATAAAAGAAGGGTAAAAGAAAAAAAAAAAAAAAAGAAGTTTGTTTGATTTAGAGTTCTGTAATGGGAGTGAACAAAAGAGAAAGAAAATAGGTGGGAGTGGTATTTCTGAAGAGAGAATTAGTGGCCATATGGTCCAATTGCATGTTACCAAGTGGTAATATTTTTATTTAATTTGAAAAAGTTATTTTTTGGTCGCATCATTATCCACCTGTCGAGCCATGTCAGCATTCTGATAATAATTTTAGCGGAATATGATAACATGAGCTTCATTATAATCACAATTAATAGTTAGCGATTTTAGTATATCAAATTAAGTATTTAAGACGATGATGAGAAAAGGGTCAAATATTAGGGACGGTGAGTATAACTAACCCTAATTTCCCAACAAACTTCTAGTATCATAGGTGTTGATGGATGTCAATTTACTCAATTATTCAAGATTTATTATGTACCTTTGTGTTGATTTTATTCTGCTGTGTCACCTTAGTAAGAATTCTCTAACATTTAATGTTGATTTTTTTTTTTTAAAAAAAGATTATTGTGTATACATAAATATTGAAAAACATACAAAAATTTTTATAATTATTTAATTATAATTATCTAACATTTAATGCAAAATGAAGTAAAATTATAATAATATAATTATTTAATAATTAATAATTCTTGCAAAAAAAATAGACTAAATATTTATTTTAAAGATATTATTATATGATATGTATAAATTTAAAATTTAAAAATCTAGTAGAATTTATCATTAAAATTTAATACAAATAAATTCATCTCTCAAAATTGATACTTTAATTTTAGTGACAATTATTATAATTTTTAAAAATAAATATTTGTCATAATTGATACATTTAGTGACATTTATTATAGTTTCTAAAGGTACATATAGTGACAACTAATTTATCTTTATAAGTTATTTTTTAAAATAATTATATTTACTACTACATACTATATTACTAACTAATATTTATTTATCTCAATTTATGTTACTAATTAGCCATCTGAACAATAATATTTTTATTTATTATTTATTAATCTTTATAAATTTTAGAGACTAATAAATAACTTATTGAGATAAATAAATATACATTTTAGTGTCGTGGTGGCAAAAAAAAAAAAAATCCAGATATCAAAGGCTGTCATATATAACAATTCTATTGCTTTAAATCTCTGTGACCAAAATTTAGCTTTCAATACCTATTAATAAAATTTTGACATATTAGAAAAAAAAAAATCAGAAGAATTTTTGGCCTACTATATATATATATATATATATATATATATATATATATAGGTAATGATATATGTCTCTTAGAGAGACATGAATAGTGTTGTCTCTCACCAAATAAAGATAAAATTTGGTGAGACAAAATTACTTGTTTGCCCATTAGCAGGGAGCATTTGAAATGAGTGAAGGTTAGTTTGATAATTTCACTCTTAGAGAGACAATACTATTCATATATCTATAAGAGACAACAATCTTTTTCATATATATATATATATATATATATATATATATTTACAACAGAAACAAAGAAATATAATTATTGAAATTACCAGAAGAATCTTAAGACGGAAGCATGACCTCAATCAGTGGAAACCAAACACCACATTTAAACTTCTTAAGGACACAAAAATACACCTGAATGATGGCATGCTAAAGCAAAAAAACAAAGCAATAACAAAACCTATGTTTGAATTTATGGTAGTCATACCTCTTTGGCGTGCTCACGGGAGAAAAGATAAGGAACGCTATTATTTACAAGGGAAAGGAGTCTGTCACACAATATGGAACAAAAAATAGATTATTAACCATGGCTGATATATATGAAATTTTCGCTAAGGAATATAATGAGTACTACAAAAGTTGACACCTTAAAAAAATGTCCTTATTTTATTCCCTTAATTTGTAGTTCATTGAGTAAAAAACATGTAAATGATGATAACCATCACGTGTAAGCAATCAGCATTACAATTAACCAAGAACATAAAATCATGATAAATTCTCCCAGAACAATATAGAAGACAACTCACAGAATTAATTCCTCGAACAACAGAGCCCTCAATGTTTTTGTATCTTCTTCTACAAAGTTGCATGTTTATAAAGTAATAAAGAGGAGGGCTGCCAATTATTGGCTCCAAAAGGCTCCAGCCTCAACAATGCTCTGCTTGTTCCTGCACAATAAGGCATAATTATATGAATTTGGAGAAAGCAAAACAACCAAATATTTTTTCGGTAATGTTTGGTATTAAGGCACGGGACGACTACAGTGTCGTCAAGCGCATGCAAATTTACTAAAAAACTCCTCAAATTTATTTTATTCTCATAAAAAATTAGGGGTCAAATAAGTAATTTTTCAATTTTTTTTTTCCAATCACACCGCGTTACCTATTATCCAAAATCTCTTGGCAAAACATAGGCATATACAATAAATATCATCAAACTTGGGCCTATATTTTAAAGTTGACAGTACCCTAAAACATCTAATTTGAGACGCAGATAGAATCAATTCAAGGTGCAGAGAAATTTTCAAGTAGCTGAATTAGCAATATAAATTCAACACTCCTGACAGGTTTCTTTCCATCTTCACTCCTCTAACCAATAAAGGACACAGCATAATACACTACTATGCTTCACGCATCTTCACTTCCTCTGTTCTATCCTTGAAAACCACACTTCCCTTCCCTAAAAATAATTGAAGGGAAAATTTTCATGATTATGGACAAAACTATGAAGTTCAGAACTTTTTTCATCATAAAGGAATAACCTGCAGCAATCTAAATGGAAAGGGAGACATGAAAAAAAGAAAAAGAGACAAAGAACCTTCTCCCTTATCCTTACCAAACCAATCCACACAGTAACTTCAAAGGCAAGATAAAAGAAAAGGGGAAAAAAGAGATGCCAAAACAAACAAAAAAAAAAAAAATACCAAAAGAACAACAACCGTTCTCCAATCAAATAGATTCCAACTTTAATTCCTCTGTAAAGGGTAAGCTAACTTAGAATAAAGCACCAACACATTTCAATAATATCTCAATTTTCTAATATCATTTATTTTAACCACAAAAGTGATTAAGGCTATGTAGTTTCCTTTTCCTTAGAGACCAAATAGAGGTGAGAACGGATTGAAAAAATTCATAGATTTAAAATTTTTAAAGTCATACTAAATTTTAGAAAATTTAAAAATGAAATTTTTAATAGCGCATTAAATTTAAAAATTTCTATACTGGTATTATTTTATTTTTTGAGACAATTTGGTACAAAGAATTGATTATTTTGAAATGGATCAGTATGGTACAGTTCAAAACAAGAATTCAAAAATTTACACATTTTATAATATAAAATCAAAAATAATAACAATATTTTTAATAACTTATTTATTTATCTTACACATATATAATAAAAATCAGGTAGGATTGGAGTATTGTTATTAATTTGTATGTTATTGTTTATAATGTTATTGATTTTATGAGTTTTTGTTGTTAATTGTGTTGATAGTGATGTTAATTTTTAGTGGTGGTGGTACTATTAATGACGATAATGATATTATTGATGAAAATGGTGATGTATGCGATGGTGTAGGTATGCTGTTAATTTGGATGGCAGCAGGATTGTTGATGATGATGGTAGTGGTGTTGCAACGGTGATAGCAGCAAAGTTGTTGAAACATGGAAGATCAGGAGGAGACAGAAGTTTCGTTGTTGAAAGTTTGATTTTGAGTCTGAGAAACAAAGAAGATCAGAAAAAGAAGAAGAAGGCAAGGAGGAGGAATGTATTGTTACAAAGATGTATTGCCATTTTCAATTGTGGTAACAATGGAATATGTAAAGGTTAAGTTGAATACACTTTATAAAGCAGCTACTTTGAAAGGGATGAATCACCATGTTTTTGTTGTTTATGCATATGGTATTGTTACTTTTCTTCTCCTTCCTACTCTTTTCATCTCCTCCAAGTCTCACCTCTTTTCTCTAATTTCATTACTGTATCGTCTAATATCTGTATAATTTCTAACTGAATGTGTATTAATTAATTATAAGAAGCTAACCTCAAGATCAAATATACATACATCTATATGCAGATAAGAGTGCTTCCTCCATTAAACTTCTCCATACTTTGTAAAATTGGTCTTCTTGGGCTAATTGGGTAATAATTAATTATTTCTTGATAGAGAGAACATTTTTTTTTATCATTATTAATACACTTCAAACAAAATATAGCAGGACTTTGGATGATGTCATCCTCCACATGTCATTTTTTAATGCCATGTATGCAATTTCCGTTAAAGATAACGAAGTAGGACTAACGGATAATTTTTTAATTATTTACTGAATTTAGTTGTAAAAAATTAAGGTTATAGGACTAAATTGATAAACGAGTATACCTAATAGGACTAAATTTGTTATTATCTCAAATATTTATAATAATAATGGAGCGCAAGAGCTTGCTTCTTCTATGCATCATTAACCTGCTTTTGTTTCTTCTCTTCTCATCATCTGAAATTGCATTTGCTAGACCAACTACTCCCAAAATCCTAAAAACTAGCTGTGAGCTTAAACAAAAATTTTCTAATTTTATAATTATAGCCAGGTTCATCAAGAATTTTTTCTTTAAAGAATTTTGTGGTAATTTTTGTCTTTTGTGTACAATTTTTCTCATTGTGTTGTCACAAGATGTAAGAGTTGGTAGCAAACGAGTATAGTGGAAAGTAAACCCAGACATCCTCCATCACCCCGGGCAGGACACTAGCACTATCATGTTGCTAGTTATCTATGTAACAGGGGCCTGTCGGATTATAATTTTTTTTCAGGTCCGGATCATCACTTCTTTCATTAATTAGAGGCATATAATAAGTTCCATATTTTAAGCTGTTTTCTTCCTCAAGTTACAGACTATGAATATTCTGTAGCATTCTTAAAACATAAATAATATTTCAAAAAATATTATTGCCTAGTGTTTGGAGGTCTTTTGATGTTTTAAATTTTTCCTTTTTTCACATTTAGTATTTAAACTTATAATCTACCTTAGTGAAATTGCCAAAGAAAATATATAAGTGGTGTTGTGGAAGCGTGAGAAAAAACAAACAGAACAATAGCAAAAGAAGCAGAACAAGAACACAAGATTTTATCTAGAAAATGCCAATGTAGGGAAAAACAAATGGCAGAAGAGGAAAGAATCCACTATTGTCAAAAAGAGCATACAAAGAGCATTAACACAGTCATATATATAACTCAAAGTGGAGAAAAATAAAAGAAAAAATAGCTCTACAATTAGAAGACATATCCTGTTCATTGCACAACCATATTTTGTTACCGTGTGACATCCTATGTACGAAATATGGCTGTGTGGTCTTCCTATATTCACCTTCAGATTAAAACTGCAACTTGGCCGAAACAATACTAAGGCCCTATGTAGCACGGAAACGGAAACGGGAAAACCGGGAAACGTGGAAACGGATACGTTAAGACGACACTTTTTAAAAATATAGGAAATGGAAACGGAAACGTGGGGGAAACGTGTAAATATTAAAAATGTAGGGGTTTATAAATAAATATTAAAAATATATAAATATAACTTTATATATAAATATTGAAAAATTTTATTTATTACTATCAATTAATAGTATAATTCTAGAAATTATTTGTTTAGTTAATAAAAATAGAATTATTTTTCAATTTGTTTTCTTTCTTATTTAGAAAAATACTAAAGAAATATATTGTCCAAGTTGGAAATGTATTTTCTAATTTTTTCAAATTTACAAAAAGGCTCCTGGAGTTTCCGAGGAGTTTCC
>CATIWO010048700.1:0-10768 GCA_949673435.1 Macaranga tanarius | reverse complement strand
CAACTCTTGATAATACATTTATTTAATATAATGCTAATGGAGTAATGCTTCAAATAAATAAACACTTTATTTAAAAGAACATTACATGGCCATTTGGGATAATTTACAATGTCATAATACAAGATTGCCTCTAGGTCATATCACTATACTAACAGGTGAATAATTAAGTACCGAGTTTATAGAGTTCCTAAGGAAATATGGCATTGTATCATAGCTCATGCCACCCGGAACACCACAGTCAAATGATGTATCTGAGAAGCGTAACTGTACCTTATTAGATATGGTACGATCCCTGATGAGCTACACCGATCTTCCCATATCACTTTAGGGTTACGTACTCCAAATGGCCTCCTATATCCTTAATCGAGTTCCATCCAAGTCCGTTCCTACCATACCATATGAGATATGGAATGGTAAGGCACCAAGTCTTAAACATGTTACGATTTAGGGGTGCTCAGCTTTTATGAAAAAGTTGAAATCGGAAAAGTTGGATGCAAAATTGATTAAAGGAAGGTTTGTTGGATATCCTAAAGTATTGTTTTTATCTTCTAGCTGAACAAGTTATTGTGTAATCTAAGATGCCATATTTCTTAAGAAATAGTTTCTTAAGGAATGTGGCAGAGGAAGGAAGATAATGTTAGATGTGGAGTTATATAAAGAAGCCCAATAAATTGATCAAATGGACTTTGATCAACCTGAGGAGCCTATTCCAATTGAGAATGTCATCACACCGACTCCTAGAAGGACTAGTAGGGTATCTCATCCTTTGAAGAGATACAGTTTTCTCTATGATATGCAAGAGTTGCATATTCATGAAGGAAGCATTCATGTTGATGATCCTACTACGTATGAGGAAGCTTTATGTGATAAAGATTCTTCAAGATGGCTTGAAGCAATGAAAATTGAGATGGATTCCATGTATGTAAACCAAGTCTGGAAACTTATTGATCCTCCTGAGGGTATTGTACCTATTGGGAGTAAATGGATCTTCAAGAGAAAGAGGGGATTGTTACCATTTAGGCATGGTATCCACCTTTCCAAGACGATGTTGCCCAAAATATCTGAGGAAATGCCGGAGATGGCCAAGGTTCCTTATGCTTTGGCTTTAGGAAGCCTAATATATGCTATCTTGTGTACTAGGGCGGATATTGTCTACGCTGTTAGTATGACTAGCAGGTTTCAATTCAACTCAGGCTTGGAGAATTGGGTGGCAGTTAAGGCTATCCTTAAGTACTTGAGAAGGACTAAAGATTTAGTCTTGACTTATGGAGGAGGTGACTTACATCTCTAGGTTTGTTTTCACTAGTAATGGAGGTGTAGTGAGCTAGAAAAGTTCTAAATAAAGTATCACTGCTAATTCTACTACAGAGGCCGAGTACATAGCCACATTGGATGCTGCTAAGGAAGCTGTTTGGATTCAAAAGTTCATCTCCGAACTAGGTGTTGTTCCTTCCATTGAGTTGGTAGTTCTTCTCTTCTGCAACAATAATGGAGAATATTTACTCTTAGTATTATGTTGAATGAGTTTATTATCAAGAGTTGATAATATGAGTGACAAACTCATTGGGTACATATGCTATAAATTTTTATAGTCATTGGATTAATATTTGGGTAGTATTAATCCCTAGACTATCACCTCTATCTATTTTCCTTGATCGATATATGATATTGATAGTAGGAGGTAGTGAGTCTCATGCTACTTGATATAAGATATTAGAATAGACACATGGATACTCATATGATGGGTGGATCAAACTTGTGACGTAAGATTTATGATTGCATGGATATTCACTTTAGTCAACAATCACAATCTTGGACATAATGGTGCATATGGTTCTATGACCTGAGGTGACACGGTTATCCATAAATGGTTGGTTAGAGTTTATTACCGCTTACATACTTATGCTAGCCACGCATGGGTATATGGTGTGTGGTGGTTCTAGTTGGTTATATATATGGATGAGTGATCGGCCAAGATGGAATTCATTACCTGGAGTGAACTGGGATAAGATCCTATGCTATTTAAGTTATTCTTGATGAATAAGTACCTAGCCAGGTCAAAATTGACTTACCCGAAAAGTGTTTCGGTGGTAGAAAGAGTTTCTAGTAGAAGTCATATTTTATCGAGAATTGAACTTGAGATGAGGTCATATGATTGAGGCAATTAGAGTTTAACTAAACTGTGACTCTAGCCAATATCGGGATCTTGTGATGAAGGGACATTTAGTGCACGGTAATTATGTTCTATGATTCTGGAGGATCTACATAAAGCATTCATTTCTATTTGGGTAGTCGTGACATCTATATTAGGGGTCACTCACGACCTATGGGAACTAAATGTGATTAATTGGGATTTTCACATTTAGGATGGAAAGGTGTTTCCATAATATTAAGTGTTAATATTATTTCCTATTGCCATTTAGACTTGAACTTAGTAAGTCACATGCAAAAGAGTTGCACTTGTGGAGATTAATATTAATTTGATTATTAATTAACGAGTTTAATTGATCAATTAAATTAATTGAATTGGATTTGCGCAGATGCAGGGATCTAGCATATCCTGAAATCTAAATTCAAAGATTGGGACTTAATTGTAATTAAATAAATATTAATTTAGACTTGATTTAATATGTGATATTAAGTTCAAAGACAATATTAATATTTTCCTCCAAATGCATTTATATATGGGCCATAAGATGGACCATGTATATTAATTAAGATGGCCCTTGAGATGGACCATGTATATTAATTAAGATGGGCCATGAGATGGACAATGTATATTAATTAAGATGGACCATGAGATGGACCATGTATATTAATTAATATGGACTTGAAATGGACTTAGGATGGGGCTTTATTTAAAGAGTTTAAATAAGCCCATAAGTTGTCTAGTTTGGTATGGAGTGGGCTTTCTCTAAGTGTAGAGAAGCTCGTATGTCCATAACCTTAGCCCAACTCATTAAGGGTTAATGAGGTCAAAGGCTAAGGTTATCCATGTAACCAAACACCACCCACTCACTTATAAACCAAAGCCATGCATATAGATAGAGTATGAGATACTCAATCTAGCAAATGCATGTAGCTTGAGTGTGAGACACTCAAGCTATAGCAATGCATGTGACTTGAGTGTGAGACACTTAAGTTGTTATTGTTATTATAATATTGGTTTTGTTTAAGTTAGTGGAGAGTGTAGAGACAACACTCTAACTCCTAATGTATGTGACTTGAGTGTGAGACACTCAAGTCATAACTATTATAATATTATTTTTATGTTGATAGTTAGTGGAGTTTGTAGAGACAACCAACACACAACTCCATTTTGAACATTTTGAGAGCATTTTGATATTCTATCGAAAGAGAGAAAAGGATTGAGAGTGTCTTCTTCCTTCTTCTTTTTCAAGTGTAGAGAATTCAAATATACACAAGAGTTGTGTGCTTTCAAGTTAAAGGCATTGTTGTACGAGAGTTATGCAAGTGCAAGTCTATCATCCATTGGAGGTTACTTCCTTGTTCCATACATCCTAGCATGGTGAGGCTCTTGCAAGCACCTTAGGTCAAAGAGGAGAGGCTTGCAGCTAGAGCATCACCATCTTTGGAAGTCTTCAATGTGCAACTTATGTGTTTCAAGCTAGCGGCTTCACATTTGGAGAGCTTAGAGCTTGTAGATCAATATCAACCAAAGCTCATCAAGCATGCTACCAACTTGGAGTTTTGTAAGTGTTACTAGACCCTTAGATGCTAGGTCTTTTATTGTGAATGCATGACTTGGTTGTTTGTTGATATATTGTCCTTGATACATGTTTAGCTATGTAAGAGTACATGTGATATGATCTATGGGCTTAGATAGATTCATGTGTTCATGCAAGAGTTACATGTGTTGATGTAAGAATTGCATGCAATTAAAAATTTTAAAATTCCATATGTTTTTGGTTGCCTATGAATCTACTCCCTTTAAAAGGACCATATGCACCATTATGTCCAAAATTTTGATTGTTGACTAAAGTGAATATCCATGTAATCATAAATCTTACGTCACTATTCGATCCACTCATCATATGAGTATCCACTTGTCCATTATGATATCTCATATCAAGTACTATGAGACTCGCTACCTCCCACTATCGATATCACATACTGATCAAGGATAATAAATAGAGGTGATAGTCTAGAGATTAATACTACCCATATATTAATCCAAAGACTACGAACTTTCATAGTATATGTACTAAGTAAGTTTGTCACTCATATTATCAACTCTTGATAATAAACTTATCTAACATTATACTAAGAGTAAATACTCAAATAAATAAACACTTTAATTTAAATGAATATTTTATTGTCATTGGGATAAATATACATTGTTTACATACAATAATGGCACTAGGGCACATCTATACTAACAAAAACCTTACTTGAAATCTTATTAGAAATCCTTTCCAAAATAATGCAAATGAGGAGCAAACACAAATTCACACGACTTACTTGGAATCCATAACATCATCAAGTGGCTACTAGCACTATTCATAGCAATATTAGGCTAGAGGAATAAGACAAAAATACAAATGGCAATTTCTTTTTTTCCCTTTTTTTCATTTTTTTCTTCATTGCAAAATCCTCATCCCTTATTGATCAATTACATGTGTGTATTATGGATGTAGTTTCCTCTTTTAATAAACATATTTCATTTCCCTCAAACCTAAGCTTAATTCATTAGTCTACATTAATTAATTAAATGAATAAAAGATTTCAAAATAAATAAAACAAGGCAAAAGTTACCATCAAACCTACACTATCTTGTCCCAATTCCTAGCAAATAAGGCAAGGGAAATGGAAAATCAATTAAATTTTTGATGTCTTTAAGACTTAATGCTTTAATGAACCAAATTAGAGCAAAATCAATCCAAATTAAAAAAAAAGTATAAAAATCAAATGTTGTTTAAAATGATGCAACCTAACATAGAAAACTAAAAATGCAAAATAAAAACATAAAACATAAAATAAAACATAAAAAAAATAAAATAACTCCTCCCCCACACTTAAAATCACACATTTTCCTCAATGTGGTTATGAAAACACACTAAAGACAATTAACAAAAATATAAGTATAGAGAAAAAGGGTTAAGAAATGCTCTTTCAATCTTGTTGTAGAGACGGTGGTGGGGAATCAATTTAATACTCACTACGCTTAATGAGATGATCTATCTTTTGAGACATGTGTTATTGCCAATGCTCCATGTGAAGTTTCCTAGCATTAAGTTGCTCTAATTATTTCATCATTGTTTGTTGACCTTGGAGAACTTATTGCCATATGGCCAAGTCACTAGGAGTGCGAGAGCTTCCTCTACCTATCTTCACATTCTTATAAGTTGTTCTTTGTGGTTGTGCTACATCCCTTTCATTCTCATTTTGTTCATTCTCATCACTATCTTCCTTACTTTCCTCCTCCACTTGCACCAATTGTGGATTTTGCTCCCTTTTGATCAAATAAGAACGATCTCTTGCATGCTTAAGGTTGAAATTAGAATCAATAACTTTACCATGGGTGAAAGCTTTCTTTGTAAAGTGAACCAACCTAACACATCGTATACTTGTCAAAGAAGATTGTGAGATATCAAGGGCAATAGCAATTTGTGTAATCACATGACCATGTGTCAAAGGATCCAAAGATTGGTTAGAATAGTCAAGCAATTGATTTAATAGCTAATGAGTCCAAGAAATTGGTTTCTTTTCATGAATGCACCACATCAAAAACAACTCTTGTACAGACACCCTATTGCCTTCTGATTTTTCAAAAACAAGACATGCAAGTATTTTATGCAAAAGCCAAAACTTATGATCTTTAATAAACATGGCAAAACCTTTTTTAGCATCAAAAAAGGGAGGCAAAGCCGTAAAAAATGCCCACAAATGACATGCACTAAAATCATTTGGCATTTTATGAGCACCATCCTTAGCGAAACCAAATACATTCTTCATGAAGTTAGGAGTTAACTGATAAATATTACGCAGCAGGCAAAAGTCTAGAGAATGAGAGTCCTTTTCATTCACAACCAAAGAACAATAAAATTCTTGAGTCAATTGCACATAAAAATCATTTTCTAAATCAACAAATTTCTTAAGGCCTATTGACTTCAATAATTTATCCATCACATTTGTCATACCCATTTTCTCAATAATAGATTTAGGCAAAAATTTAGAACCAACTATACCCCTAGTTCTACATTGCACATACCTTTTGCCTTCAAATTCATGAAAAATGGGGAAAGGAGCATCAAACCTTTTGAGCCATGTCTCTAGGGTGGTCCTTCACATCTTCTTATACAATAGCCTTGCCCTTTGAAGCCTTAGGTGGTTGTTATTTAGTTTTCCCCATAATGGAAGAAATAGAGAAAAAGAAAAGATATGGGTATTGTAGAGAATGAAAATTGAAAGAAGAAGAAAAAAGTGTTAAGTGTGGCAGTTGGAATTTAGAAAAGAAGGGAAATGAAAAGAAGAAGAAGCAAAGGAAAAGATACAAGTATAAATGGAGAGAAAAAGCAAAAGAAAATTGAAAGAAAATAAGAATGTGTTTCAAAAAATGGCTAAATCTCGGCACTTGTGGTTTTAAATACTGTCGAATTGTGGCAGCAGAAACCAGTCATAACTCGGCACTCCTTTCTTTTATACTGTTGAGTCGTGATAGTAGGCACCAGTCATGACTCGGTACTAAGAGATGCACAGACCGAGTCGTGATAGTAGCACGCAGTCACAACTCGACACCTTATTGTTTTTTTAGAAATAATAAACAAATCATGTACATCTTAAAAATAATTGAAAAATAATATAATTGTGAAATGAAAATCAGCAAAAATAAAACAAGTTAGTAGGATTAAAATGTAGAATTAAACTAAGAAAAGAAATGTAAAAGTACACAAAAATAAAAATCACACTCAGTAAATAATTGCTAAGTTTAGGTCTATAGTTTGACCATTACCTCAATGAAGTTCAAGACGGAGAAATGAGAGGAATGGAAATCCATTTTTTCACTTGATCACTAATAATATAAGTCTTAAGACGATGACCATTTACCTTAAAAGTCTCACCTTTCATATTGGTGATTGTAATAGCACCATAGGGAAAAACTTTCACAACTCGGAATGGACCCGATCACCTTGATTTCAACTTACCAGGAGAGATTTTGAGCCTTGAATTGTATAAAAGAACAAGTTGCCTTTTATGAAACTCCTTCTTAATGTGCTTGTCATGCCATTGCTTAGTTCTATCCTTTTAAATCTTAGCATTCTCATAAGCATTCATCCTCAATTCCTCCAATTCATTAAGTTTAAGGAACCTCTTTTGACCTGCTTTAATTAAATCAAAATTCAATGCTCTTGTTGCCCAATAAGCTTTATGTTCAAGCTTAATCGGTAAGTGACAAGACTTTCTATAGATCAATTGATAAGGAGTGTCTCAATGGGAGTTTTAAAAGTTGTCCTATATGCCTATAATGCATCATCAATCTTTAATACCTAATCTTTTCTTGAAGCAAAAACCGTCCTTTTCAAAATCCACTTGAGTTCTCTATTGCTAACTTCAACTTGACCACTTGTTTGAGAGTGGTATGGAGTAGCAACGTTGTGAGTGACTCCATACTTATTCAAAAGTGACTCAATCATATGGTTATAAAAATGAGAACCTCCATCACTAATCAATGCTTTTGGAGTACCAAATCTAGGGAATATAATATTCTTAAGCATTTTCTTGACAACCTTGACATCATTTATAATGGATGGAATAGCTTTCACCCATTTAGAGACATAATCAACCATGGCAAGGATGTACTTATTGCCTAAAAAACTTGGAAATGGCCCCATAAAATCTATACCCCAAACATTAAATATTTCTACCTCTAGAATATCACTCAAAGGCATCTCATGCTTCTTAGAAATGTTACCCGTTCTTTGACACCTATCACAAGTAAACACAAAATCTCGGGCATCTTTAAATAATGTAGGCCACTAAAACCCAGATATGAGTACCTTAGATATTATCCTTGATGTGCCAAAGTGTCCACCTATCTTCATTTAATGACAATGCTTTAAAATATCATGAACTTCATCTTGTGGAACACATCATCTTATCAATCCATCTCCACATCTCTTGTACAACAATGGTTCTTCCCAATAATAAAATTTGATATCATGCAAGAATCTCTTTTTCTTTCTAAAATACATACCATAAGGCAAAACTCCACTTGCTAAATAGTTAGTAATATCAAAAAACCATGGAAGTTCCTTTTTAGCAACTCGCATAAGTTGTTCACCAGGGAATGTGTCATTGATAGGTGTACCATTATCTTGCTTCTTTAATCCCTCTTGATCTAGCCTTGAAAAATGACCAGCCACAAGGTTTTTAATACCCTTCTTATCTCTAACCTCCCAATTAAACTCTTGAAGCATCAAAATCCACCAAAGTAATCTTGGCTTCGCGTATTTTCTGCTAAAAAGATACTTGAGAGCAGCATGATCCGAGTGGACAATCACCTTTTGACCAACAAGATATATTCTAAATTTGTCCAAAGCATAAACAATGGCAAGAAGTTCTTTTTCGGTGGTAGTATAGTTGATTTGAGCATTATCAAGAAGCTTTATAGCATAATAGATCACATAAGGCTTCCCATCCTTTCTTTAACCTAAAATAGCCCCCACAACATAATTACTAGCACCATATATAATCTCAAATGGAAATTCCCAATTAGGTGGCTACAAAACAGGAGTTGAAATAAGAGCTTTCTTAAGCTTTTCAAAGGAATCCAAGCATGCATCATCACACTCAAAAATTGTCTCATTTGCTAACAAGTTGCATAATGGTTTGGCAATTTTGGAGAAGTCTCTAATGAATCTTTTATAAAATCCAGCATGCCCAAGAAAACTTCTCACATCTTTGACATATTTTAGAGGTGGCAAATTAGCTATAACTTCTATTTTTGCTATATCAACTTGAATGCCCCGCTTTGACACCATATGGCCTAAAATAATTCCTTCTCACACCATAAAATGACATTTCTCCTAATTTAGCACTAATCTATGCTCTTTACACAGTCAAGTTTGAAATATTTTCTAGGTAATTTGAAAAATTAGCACTATAAACACTAAAATCATCCATGAAAACCTCTACACAATCATCAATTAAATCACTAAAAATGGAGAACATGCATCGTTGAAATGTGGTAAGAGCATTGTATAGCCCAAAAGGCATATAATGTGGGTCAAATATCACACCCTAGTCTCTAAGACTAGTAGGGTGTCGAACATTTGGGAATTTGGAGCAATTTTATATTAATCGGATAGATAGTTAGATGGATAGGCAAATAATAACAATGAAGATGTTGAATTGTTCTAACTATTCTAAATTTACTAAACAATTACTAACTACACTACTTAATCTAATTATTCTAATAACAAGTTCAAATAAGGTTCATTAGAACCACAATTCAGAAGGTATCAAGAACTATAAAGCAACAAATAAATAAATGCATGCAATGATTGGAAAATATGACCTAAAGTCCTTAAGAGCAACTCTTATTGTCAAATAAGGGTATTTTCATCTAGAGTCTAAAAGCACTCTCATGACATTTTAGAGATAAACAAAAACCATTAATTTATATGCCAATTCTTTAATCCCTCAAAGTAGATTTCTTGTCTCCAAGTACTTTCCTATCCTTTAATTAATTCTGATTGTATTTCCACCAAAATGCACCAATTCTCATTGTATACATTTGATTAACAAGTCATATATGATGATCAATCATACATAACACATTCATACACTCAATTAAACTTAAATCATTCATGTAGTATAAAAGATAAAAATGTAGTTCATTGATTAATTCATCCTTGCAATTCGAACTACAAGGACTTAGCCAAGATACATGACAGTTATAACCAAACAATAACAAGAGAGTAAATTAAACATCAAACAACTAATTAGAGAGAAAGAGAAAATAAAAACTATGATGGTGATTGATGAATTCTTCAATACTCTCCAGGAAGTTACTTGAATATAGATATCCTTCTTCATGATTCCTTGACTTCCTTGCAAATATCTCCACTTGACACTTAGATTTTTTCTAACAACAAAAACTAAACAATACTAATTGATATTAATATAAACTAAGTGTTTTTCTATCTCTAAAATAATATTAATACATGCATTTATCACTACTAGAAAACAGGCAATTAGCGACGGATTTACCGACGGATTTCGTCATTAGCGACGGATTACTAACGGATTCTGATCTGTCGGCAAAATGCTCGTCGCTAATTTTTACCGACGGATTTTCAAAATCCGTCGGTAAATTAGCGACGGAATTCAATCCGTCGGTAATTACCGACGGATTCAATTCCGTCGGTAATATTGATTTTTTTTTAAAATTAAATAATAGTAGTATATTATTTAATTAAAATAATAGTAGTATATTATTTATTAGATTTTGTATAAACATTAAATCAGTAGAAATTTTAATCGTATTAAAAAAAAATACGAATAAATATATTTGAAACATAAAATAACATGACAATAAAATAATAATATAGAAATAAACGTATAAATTATCAATTATTTCAAAAATATGTTACATAAACAGTATCAAAACCTACTGGTCCCCTAAATCTGTAGTCTGATCTGGACCAGTATCACCCTCAGCATCTGAAGGAGGAGCTGGAGGTCGCATACCAGAAATGTGGGCCCACCTCGTCAAAGTCTCTAGCTCGCGCCGGAATGCGCTAAC
>CATIWO010048652.1:0-12773 GCA_949673435.1 Macaranga tanarius | reverse complement strand
TTGCTTATTTGTTGCTTTGTTGTTGCTTATTTGTTGCTTTGTTGTTACTTGTTGCTTATTTGTTGCTTTGTTGTTACTTGTTGCTTTTTTGTTGCTTGTTGTTTTTTTGTTGCTTTGTTGTTGCTTGTTGCTTTGTTATTGTTTGTTGCTTTTTTGTTGCTTTGTTGTTTTTTGTTGCTTTTTTGTTACTTTTTTTGTTGCTTTTTGTTGCTTGTTGCTTTTTTGTTATTTTTTGTTACTTGTTGTTTTTTTTATTGTTTTGTTGTTGTTTTTTTATAAAATGTTAAGAGTACTTTAAAAATAGAAAAAATCTTGAGTATAAAAAAATATTGACCAAAAAAATATTGATAAAAAATAGTACCTTAAGTATAATATGATGAATTAGAGGGGCAAACAATAATTATATTGAATTAATCTGATTTTTTTTATTGCTTTGTTGTTGCTTTTTTATAAAATGTCAAGAGTACTTTAAATATAGAAAAAATCTTGAGTATAAAAAAATATTGAGCAAAAAAATATTGATAAAAAATAGTACCTTAAGTATAATATGATTAATTATTATATTTAATTAATCTGATCTTCACCAGTGCGTCTCAAAGATTCCTGCCCTCTTTTGCTTTTGATGAGTAAAATTAAGTTTTCTTAAGCAGTAATCAAATTCCCACTTCATGGAAATAATAAGTATGGTATTCAATTACTGGTTGTTGATTTCTAGTTTTCGATTTTTGGTTTGTGGTTTCAATGTTCCAACAGAAAATGCATGCAATTTGTTCCATGCACTAAGAATTTATAGCAGAAAATGATTGAGCTGTGGAATGCTTACACATGACATGATATAGATTTTGTTTCACTATCCAATTATATAAGACATATATTAATAGAAAAAAAAAGTTTAGTAAAAAAATGAAGAAAGTAGAAAAAAAATTTTGATTCAAAAAAAAAAAGGAGGATCAAATTTGAGTAACAACACTAAGAAAAATATTGAGCAAAAAATAAAATAAAAAAAATATTAAGAAAAAAATAAAATGTTAAGAGTACTTTAAAAATAAAAAAAATTTTGAGTATAAAAAAATATTGAAAAAAAAATATTCAGCAAAAAAAATATTGATAAAAAACAGTATCTTAAAAATAGAAAAAAAAAAGTTTAGTAAAGAAATGTTGAGAAAAAAATGAAAAAAGTAGTAAAAAATGTTTTTTTTGGTTCTATATGCAGTTTTTTTTTTTTTTTTTTGTTGCAGTATTTTTTTCCCTTGTAGCATTGTTGTTTAATTTTCTTGTTTTTGTTTCTCATAAAAAATTCTTTTACTGTATATTATTAACTTAATTAAATATAAAGAATATATAATTTATAATTCAAAATGAATGATTGCTATAATATTATTCTATAAATATTTTCTATTTTAAAATTTTTAATACTAATACTAATTATTTGTTTATGATTTATATTTTCTCAAATAGCACTAATATCAATTATATTTGCTTTTCAAATATAATAGAATCTAAAACTTTTGTCGATGATAAATGGTGTTTGTACCATAAATTAATTAGGCTGAAATTATTGGCCCGGCCCATCTTATAGAAGCCTGAAAGATGAAAAATGTCCACGAAATCCAATTAGCAAGCTGGTGACTTGGTCTTGACGCATGTTGAGGAAGTTAGAAGTGGAACAGAACATGAGTGGAGGAAAAATAGGAAGTTAATTGTTGGTAGGGGGGAGTGCGGTCCCATTTAGTTCGGAGAATTACATTCTCCGATCCGAAATAAGTCTATACTATCGGAGAATTTAAAAATTAAGATTCTAGAATTGCTTCAAATTTTTGGTTCGGGATAGTTCGGAGATTAAAAATTTCGGTTCAATTCGGTTTGGATATCAATTTTTCTCTAAGTTAAAAAAAAAAATTAAATAAAGATATAATTCAAATCAAATTATTAAATTACAAACCATTTCATAATTTTATTATAAAATTAAATAATTTTTAACAGTTTTATTTATCATTATTTTTTTATTATAAAAATTTTATTAACATATATACACTTCACTCTAATATACCATACAATTATTAAATATTTTTATGACAAAATTTATATAAATAATATATATTATAAAATAATAATAACAACCCCATATCACATTAGAATTTTATTATTGAAGATAAATTTAAATTTTTCAACATAAATTATATTATAATATTTTGAAATGCTATTTACTAATTTAATATTTTATTTTATTGTGATTTAAAATAATTTAATTAATGATTGAAATTTTTTATTTCAATTAATTAAATTGATATTTATTATTTTAGATTAAATGTTAATTTTAATAAAATGATATATATATATATATATATATATATACACATACACACTCTCTCTAATTCTATTAAATTATCGGTTCTAGTTTCGGTTAACTGGTTCGGTACAATTCGGAGCGGTTCGGAATGGACCTCGGTTCGGAGAATTCAGAATCTTCGGACCCATCCCAATAAAAATTTTTGGGACAGTTTGGTTTGGAGAAAGTTAAACGGTCAACAGAAATTTTCGGTTCTCGAGATTTTCGATTTGATTTTTCGGAACAGTTCGGGTTCTCCAAGACCCGTGCTCAGTCCTAGTTGTTGGTGAAATAAAATAGGAGAAATGGACAAATAGTAGGTTTTTTTTTTTTTATGAAAATTATAACAATTTAAGATGTAGTTCAGATTGAACAATTAAAAAAATTCAATATCAAATTCAACCATGCAATTTTACTATTGTATCAAAGCTTTGTATTCATTTTTCATTAATACAATTCTCAACATTTTCATTTAATAAAATTCAATTACTTCCTATTTTCATTGTATTAGATGTAAGAAAATTATGATAAAAAAGATTAGGAATCCACCTTAAGTTAGAAAGTCAAGTAGTGCATTTAATTCAATTATTGATGTTTTATACCTTTGGTATGCATGCATTAAATTATTTGAAGAGGTTGTGCTCACCAAAATGCAATCAACAACATTTTTTAGCACGCCCAATGGAGCCATTATTTTGCCATGCCAAAAACTAAAACTGTTTTAGGAAAGAAAATTATCAAGTCTCAGGACGTGGATCATATCGCTATTACAGTAAAACAAGAATGGTGTTCCTCAAATTGTTGAATAATCTAAAAGAAGTATTGCTTGTTCAGACATTTAGCATGTCAAGAAGGTGCAACCTAATTCAACAAGAGTAAATGTTAAAAATGTAGGTAATGGAAATTCTTATACCATACTTTCTAATAATGACATGATGTTGTTTACAAATGAGATACTGAAGTGACTAGAGGCAAGTTTCTCCAAAATGATCCAAGGTATGATTGAGAAAGCGAACAAAGTACCTAAACTCCAAAATTTGACTTTCCTATAGAAAAAACAAAGTTCCAAAACTCCAAATTTTGACCTTCCTATAGAGAACCTTAACAAAATTTTAAAGAACTTTAGGGGCATTTCTCAATACAACTAAATAAAGTTGGTAGTTTAAATCATCTCAAAATATGGTTGAGGAAAGGTATACCCTACCTCATAAAAGAGACGAAAAATATTGGCTCTAACAAAGCAACTCAGGAAGGCCATCCTAATAGTAGGTTAGTGCTGCCTCGCCAATATTTTACTACTACTAATCCTATTTTCCAACCATAAGCTTATGATGTTGAATAAAACTTTTAATGGGTCAGAAATTAGAGATGTTGTAGAATGCAAGGGTAAATCAACTACTTCACAACCCCCTTATTCAAAGGCCTTAAGAAAAGGTTATTGTGAATGTACTTTATGATGTGGTTCAAGAACTTTATGAACCATGGCTAAGACTAATTAGCCATCCCAAATTTCAAAAACCACATTTAGACATGGCCAATAAAGATAATCCATATCCTAAAGGCTATTATACCTTATTTTCAAGAGACAACGAACAATTAAAATTGGAGCACGTTGCAAGATTCACAATCAAGTGTAGTGAACTCACAAGTTATGATTTTTTTAAAAAATTTTAAGTTAAGGATTTTTCTAAATTCTTTAATTGGTATTGCATTTACATAGTACATAACTTTTCTAGAAACTCTATGTTGACTTAGCAAGAGATGGAGCATTAATTCCATACCTAATTCTTTATAATGGAGCCAAATATTTGCATCTTGGAGTTATCAAGGATTACATAATTGCTTGATAAAACTGCTAATTTATTTATTACTCAATTCAAGAAGATGTGCAATAAGTGCAAAACTTTTCTACTTGAGACAATATATATCAAAATGGAATAAATAGTTAAATATTGAGTTAAGAAAAAAGTTTTAAGGAATAGAGTTTCACAACTTCTATGAGCTATTTACCAAAGTTACTGAATATGAATAATCGTTATGTGATTTTAGAGAAATGTTCTACAAAAAATGAAAAACCATATCTAATCTCTGTATATTAAGTCTCACATGAATGGTAGATCCATTTTCAGAGTGCTTATGAATAACTAGTATGTTATTGGTGTCATATACCCTTGAGGATGTTTTTAACACTTAGTAGAATAGAGGAAGATTGTAATTTCAACTAAGGTAACAATATTGGCATTTACTAGTAATGTTATTTGAACTCTTAGAGTTTTGCTAATAGACCTTATTGGCATTATAATCTCTAGTAGCCATTATGCCTTATAGGTAGATGTTTGAGCCAATCATCAAAATCGTCAATGATTAAATTCATTAAAAAAGAAGGGGCAGTAGCAGCAACCACCATATAAAAAGCTCAAATACAGTAAATGGTTGAAAGTTGAAGGCTAAAGATAATCAATAAATTTTTAGTAAAAAGGTTATTTTTGAAGAAAAGTCTAATAATGAAATAAAAACTCTAGGTGCAGAACTTAGAGAAAGCTCCATTAAAATTTGAAGATGTAAAACTAAAGGTTCACGATCCAATATAATAAGTGAATCTTAGCTTAACACAAAAGTTGAGAGTAATTTGTGTCAACTCATTGTTAAAGGAAGACTTGAAAGCTAAAAATATTTTAGTGTTAAAGGAGTTTAAAGATTGCATCACATAAAGCTGTAAAAAATATCTAGCTTAAGTAGAAGTTTAATAGAGCACAAACTTCTAATCAGAAAGGATTTTTAACTATATTAACAATCTTCTAGAAGGATGTATAAGAAAATTGAATTACAGGTCAATGATGAAATTGAAAAACTGCTCATAGTTAGTTTTATGTGGCCCATAAGGTACACTATGTGATTCTTTAATATTATAGCTATAGTTCAAAAGAACAAAAAATAATGTATGTATATGTATTTTAAGGACTTAAATGCAGCAATCCATCATGAATAGTCATGTCTCGTTGTAAATTTTTAAAATTTGAAGTAACCACCAGGTAAAGAATCAAAACTAGTTTAGTCATACAAAGGCCACATGGATGCCATATCTTTACACCATATCAAAAGATCTATTACTCAAAATGAACATTCATAAACTATATGATGAGCATAATATGTTAGATTTAAATAGAATGCTTGTAGTGCTAACTCATCTATAATAGCGGACATAAATATTTACAAGGACTTGGGTGGAACTTCTGATGGATTAGTAGATCTATTTCGGATATTAAGGACCATTTTAAAATGAATGTTCAACTTATATGCCCAACATAAAGGCACCTCATTAAATAAAGGATTCCAAACACAATCAACAAAAGATAAGGAAGAGAGTCCAACTCCAATAAGGACTTGAACTCTTTTTATCCCTATTTAGATAGGTTGACAAATACCTGGTAACTAATTCTATTTATTTTATTATTCTTTCCTAGTTACTGTTATCCATATAGCTTTCTAATTTAAGTATTAGAGTGTTTGTGGATTATAGATTCACATCTAGCCCACCTCAATGTGTTAATTGTGTCTACAAGCTTTCTAAGGAGACCTTAAGGATTAACTGAGTTGCTTGGAAGGTTTGAACTCATCAAAACCTTCTACATAATCAGGGGTAAATCAAGACCCCTACTATGAGTTAAATAGGTTACCAAACCACCAAGAAACTAAACTTTATCCATAACACTATCAAAGTTAGAAGATTGAATATAGAAAATTCTACAAATTGAATATAGTAAACACAAAGAAGAAAAACTTAAATTCTCAACTTTATTTTTTTCATTTATTACATAAGTTAAGGGTTATTTTAGTAAAATCAACATGATTGGATATGTGGCAACTGTGATGGAGGTTAAGTCATTGTATTTTGGTTATGCATTAAGTTAATCATTCTATTAACTTTGTGCAAAACGATCAAAAGCACTTATCTAACTTGTTTTTGTTGAGTTCAAACACATTGTGTTACGGTTGTTTTCAAAATCCTGAAGGCTAATAACAAAAACATGAAAATATCTCACTATTGTATGATATTGATCTAAGAAAATATCTTTTAAGCCACTTCAAAACCATTCAAGGCCTTAAAACCTTACCTGATAACCTTTCAACAACTGTTCAAGTCTTTTAAAGACCAAACCAAACTCAAACTAACCAAACCAAACTCAAACCAACCCTTTATCAAACCCTAAGAGTGCTAGGAAAGGGGTTTAGGTTATTTGTTAAAGGGAAAACTCTTCCAGATTATGTTTTTTAAATCAATAAGTCTGAAACGGACTTTTGTAGGTTAGCTTGGGATATTTTTTTGATCTGATTTCTATCTTAAGAGTCTTGATCTAACCTTACGAAGCTTTGTGAAAAAAATCAAACTATGGTCAACTATACTTTTCAAGAGTTAAATTGAGATTTTGAGGCCGAATTGAGGCTTGAAAATGTTTAATAAAGCATTGCCATATTTATAGGATTTATTTTGCAAAAAAGTTAAAAATTTTTGCCTCTAGTGGTCAAAGTGGGTCCTACATATGTTCATGTCATTATTTTCTTATATTAAAATAAGATATATTTTTCTATATTAATCACTAAGTAAGGAATATTCCATTTTAAAAGATTTCGTACTAAGTATCATTCTAAGAGATGAGTGCATATTCTTTGCCTTTTTAACCTTTAATTGATATAAGCTAATTACATTATTTCTATAACATTCTCTTGTCTATTAATAGTTACTTTTAGGAATAAAGAAAGAAGGCTTTTTGGGAGTGTGTGCTTTTATGATTAGAAAGAGAAATTCTACCTAAAAAATGAGAGAAAAATAGAAAATTACAACCGAAACTCTACTACTCTTTTTCTTTAATCTCTTAAATCCCTAAACTCTCACAAATCATTCCAAAACCTAAATAATTCCAATAATCAAAACTCCTTAATTTTGATGTTCTTGATCTGAAATGATTATAAGGATGGGTTTAGGAGCTATTAAAACTTATATGGTGGTGGTTTGTTTCAATGAACAGAAACCCTAAATGCCTAAGATGATTGGTTTTGAATCATTTTCTTTTTTTTTCTTTTAGAAACTCATTGTTTTTTATCTTTAAACTTGAGTTTCATGTGTTAATTGATATGATAACAACTTGATCTTCAATCTAGAGCACCTTAATGGCTTTAGATTGATGATAAAAGGCTCGATACATGTTTTAATCTTGATTGAATTATGTATGTTTGTATTTTAATTACTAAACAAAACTTATATGCGTGCATAACTTTTGATTCTTGCATTATTGCATTCTTATTTGCATTTCATGTGCTTGATTGCATATTATATACTTAATGCATATCAATACCATATGTGTGCTTCATTTTTTTTAGATCATTTAGGAGCATTTTGTCTGCACTTCGAGTTGCATAACTTGCATACTTACATGTATTCTGAATTTTGCATTCATTTTGCATGCACCCTAAATTGCATCATGCATTATTTGCATTTATGTGCATCCTGGAATTATTTATTGTATGTATCATGCATTTGTATTGCATTCTTATAGTTTTGCATTATATATATTTTGTGATCAATGATTGAACTCTCAAGGTCTCGTTACTAACATTTATTAATCACTAGCTCCTACTAACTGCGACTAACTCTTACTAACATCTAACATTTATTTTTCATTTCTTTTACTTTACAAACACTTTATATTTTATTTAATATCTATATTTCTCACTCCTACTCAATCTAATCCTATATCTATATATACTTATATATTTACTATATAATACATATATATTTATACTATTACTATACCTATATCAATATTTCTACTACTATCATATCTATATATATTGCTACAACTATATATTATATGTAAATATTACTATATATTGTGGTATTGTATTGATGTGATCTCACATTATTTACTAACCCTTGTTTATTGATCATTTCCTTTTGGTTAATTCTCGAAATACATCATTTCAAAGGGTCATTATTTTCTAAAACCAAATTCAAAAAATTTTCTTATTTTGAAGGAGCATTAATCTCTTGAACATAAAGAGGAAATATCTTGTTGAATGAGATTAAATTATAAAGGAACAAAATATGACTTTGATGCCTAAAAATGATGGATTGAGATGATTATTCCTATGACAATATAAAGCTATCTATGTATTCAAGTTACTAATCTTCAAAATAAAATCCTATTTTTGCCAAATAAATATTGATTTCATGACTTTAGAGATCCAATTAGTTCACTTTGAGTTAAGCATTCTTGTTTATCCTTTAAAGTGGATTAAAATCAAAATCTCCATAAATAAAGCATAAAATCAATATTTTCTACACCATTTTTCATCTTTTATCTTTTTAACTTCTAGCTTTAATTACCATTTTCCATAACTTGTTTTAAACCATTTTTTAATAAAATCCATTTTATAACTAAAAATCAAGTTTAAGACCCAAAGATCAAAGGCAAATAAAGGAGATGGTGATGAAAGGATTGGCCATTTAATTTCTTATACTCATATTGCATGTATTTACATTACATATTCTTTAATTGTGTATTCTATGTTAGTACTTTCCATTATTGTTTTACATATTCTTGACATGTGTGCATGTTTGTTGATTATATGACATATTTTACTATGTTT
Organism: Macaranga tanarius; assembly: GCA_949673435.1. Classification (NCBI taxonomy): domain Eukaryota; kingdom Viridiplantae; phylum Streptophyta; class Magnoliopsida; order Malpighiales; family Euphorbiaceae; genus Macaranga; species Macaranga tanarius. The sequence goes on along the minus strand of CATIWO010048652.1, from coordinate 3,796 downwards.
GCCATATGTATGCCATGCCAAGTGTTGCTATATATTATCATGTTATACGTTTCCATGACGCGTTATGCAATGCCATGTTTAGCATCATATTCATGACATGATTTGCCATGTCTAAATTTGTTTCATGCCATAATTTGCTATGCTTTATGCTATTTCTATGATATATCCATTGCATATATGCCAAGTCCATGCATATATATATGGTGCTGCCATATTGATTAACATAGGCATAATACATCCACAGCCTCCTGTACTTACCTTTTTTGTTAGTTTGACACTTCTACTTATAGTTTTACTATATCAACACCTAAACTTTCCTAAAATGGAATTTTTAAACCCTATTATCACATACGGCATGGAATAGTGAATCAATATGTGCCATATCTTAAGGGTTTAACTGACCAAAACCTGTAAGTAGAGGTGTCAAAATGATAAAAAGTGTCAAGTATAGGGGGTGGTAGATGTATTATGACATTAGAATAGTGTATTTTAGATAAAAAGCGATAAGTTCAAGTGTTGAAATGGCAAAATTGTAAGTTGAGGTGTCAAATTGACCAATTGTGCCAAGTATAGGGGCTGCAGATGTATTATGCCATTAAATGTTGAATAATTACATGTTGTGATGTATGATATGCCATATACCATGTCGTCATATGTGTAACCCCCGCCCTTTTCACATACATATTTATGACGTATGTGTAGCAATTATGCATAATAGATAGTAGACGTTATTTAAGTTTGGAGATGTGCATGGGTACAGAGAGGGACCAAATCAGAAGTTAAGTTTGAGGTTACTTGTCATTTAGAAAGTTTTGAGTTATTGTGCAATTTACCTATTTCATTAAGGAGTTTATTGGATATTTTGGTGATATAGGTATATATTTAATTAGAGTGTTATTATATTGGTTATTTATGTGATAAATATGTATTTATTAGGTTAGGAAAGAAAATAATGTTAGAAGACTTTGGAGGGGGCAATTGTAGGCTTTTGATTAGTGGTTTGTATTTTGAGTATATTTAATTATGAAGGTGTAGAGAATTATAGAGGTTTTGGAAGGTAAGAGAAGAGAGGTTCTTAGAGGATTTTTGGAGAGCTTTTAATCTTGCTCTAGCTAGTAATTAGGAGGAATTAGGAAGCCTTATATTCATTGAAGTCAATTGGTAAGCTTTACATGCTTTATGGTTGATTATAGTTGAGTTTAGTTGTTGTTAATTTTTGGGTCATGTTCTCCTATTTTTCAGTCCTCTTGCTTCGACCATAACCTGAGCTATAGAGCTCTAATTTAAGCATGGTTGGACTCTACGAAAACTTTAGAGAGTTCTATCTAACCTTTGTGTTTTGAGTTTTGGTTGAATTTGTTGTTAAGGGGGACGAATCAAGTAAGACATTTTATTGCTCATACTGATACCCTGTTCTACCTGAATAGACTTAAAAATCCATAATTAATTCTCTACATATGATAATTATGTGATTTTAGTTAGGAATAAAATTAGACCAATATAGGTAGAGTCTATATGAATTTGGTAATTATTGGATGTGTCTATAATTATTAAGAGCATCATGAACTTCATGTATCAAACATGACAACAGTAGTATATAGGTTGGATTGTAAATTTTCTTATATATTGGTCATTTGGTGATATCTAGAGTTTTATAACTCTAAATTGAGCAAGGTTAGATATTATAGAAACTTCAGAGAGTCTCCTACAACTTTGGTATTTTGACTTTGAGCTGAAATTACTGTTAAGATAGTCTGTCAAAGCTTAAAATTTTTTGCTCCTGCTGTCAGTCCTGTTGTACCTATTTTTAATAAAAAATTCATAGATTATTTGGTGCGTATCTGAATTGAGTAATTCCAATTGAAATTAGTAGTAGACTCATATGAATAACTTCAGTATTATTTTCATGATTTTTGGACTTGTGTGTGAATTATTTGGACACATTGAACTTTGAGCATTTAATTGCCCTTTTGTGATTTAGGGTGAATTATTATAATTGCTTATTTAAATTGGCATACGATTGTGTGTAGGAGTTGATAGAGCTAGAGGAGACCCAATTCAATAGGAGGAGCTCTTATTTAAGAAGGAGTTGAAGGCTTGAGGTAAGCAGTTATTAACATAATGCTTACATATAGAAATTTTCAAGTACCTATAGTTATTTAACTATGTTGATTTGTGTATGCCACTAAAGTGGAAAGAATGATGAATATATGATTATATTGATGTGAGAAAGCATGATATATACATACATACATACATATATATATATATATATATATATATATATATATATATATATATATATATATATATCTGTGTGTGTGTGTGTGGTTGTGAGACCATTGAATGGTCGATTGAGCTTGTGTAATAATGGATTGTGAATATTGGCACCTATGAGTGCAAGCCATATGATGTGGTATGAATTGATATGCATTGCTTGTAAGAAAGGTGAATTGTGATTCACTATGAAAAATGGAAAGGATGAGAAATGAAAAAGGGATGTTGAATTGTGATGATATAATTGTACATATGCATTTTGATATGTTGTGAGAATGATGAAATATATGCATATGGTAAGATGTGAGGAATGTGAGGATGTGTGATTGTGAGATAGGCAAGCTGAGCCGGGCGTATAACTACCCATGTGAGAAGTGAGACTGAGCCGGGTGGATAGTCTCACTAATAGCTATTTGATTTATATTAAAATATATGTGATGGGCAAGCTGAACTGGGCGTATAGCTACCCTATGTGAGAAGTGAGACTGAGCTGGGCGGATAGTCTCACTTAATTACCATTTGATTGATATTGAAATATGTGAGGAATATAGCCATGAGGCTAAGTGTGAGGAATGGTCTATCCGGATACTAACTTGCATAAACATGCATTTTTGCATCATATCATACCATATCTGCATATATGATGAATGAGAGGATTATGTTTGTGGATTGCTTGGGATGTTATGAATTGATGTACTTGTGACAGTAACAATTGAGGTTTAGTATTTATATGTTGATTTGGAAAGAGATGTAATGGTGGATTATTTGAAATAGGTGTTGGTGTTCATCTAATTTATATTTACATGTATGAATTATTAAATGTTAGTTGATGTGGATACTATTAAGGTATTAAATTATTGCGAAGTATTTAGAATATGGTGCAATGGATTTTCAGATAAAAGACACGGGTCAAGATGAGCGTGTCCACCAAAAGTTTTTAGGGCTACGAGCAGGCACTGGCGCTCGCCAGCCATGAGACCAGCGAGCAGACACTGGCACTCGCCAGTGGTCTTTGAATCAAGTATACGACTGTGCTCCAAGCTATGTTTCGATGAGAAGTTGTGGGCCAGTAGACTACTCGGGTTACGATACGGCCGTGTAGTCCATTTTCAGTTATTTTTAGTTTATTTTATTAATTAGTTCCTAAGGAGAAGTTTATGTAGTATTATTTTAATAATTGTTTATTGAGTTGCAAGCTCATTTCTTTATGAATTGTATTTTTCAGGACATAGCTAGGAGGAGTTTGAAGTCCACATTGTTAGAGAACGCAGGTGGGTCCGGGGCAAGCTTGGTGCAGTCATTTCCATCTTCATCATCATGACATTCGAATATTTTGAAAATTGAGTCTATATATATATATATTAACATTATGGAAAAAGTTAAATGTGTTAAGTATTTCAGTGTACGAAATAAGAAGTTTTTAATAATATATATATATATATATGTATGTATGTATGTATACACTTAACTTTTACCATATTTTTAACATTTCCATGTTTATGAAGTGAAAGAGCCCTAG
>CATIWO010048600.1:0-19691 GCA_949673435.1 Macaranga tanarius | reverse complement strand
TTGGGATTTTCACATTTAGACTTGAAAGAGTTTCGAGTTATATCAAGTATTGATATTATATTCTCATTGCCAATTAGACTTGGACCTAGTAAGTCACACCTATAAGGTTTTCACCTTATCACCTATCTTAATCTAATTGTTGATTAAAGTATTTAATCAAGTAATTAAAATTAAATGAATTGGATTTTTACGAAAGCAGTGATTCTAGTATATCATGAAATCTAATTCTACCAAGGGTTTTATTATTCATTTGTACTTAATTAATATTGGATATTAATTAAGGTAATGAATTAATAATAAATTTGTGTGTTATTTATTTCTTGAACTTGGATTAATGGCCCAAGGTGTATGGGCCTAGGCTTAAAAGTGTTTTGAGCCAAAGATTAATCCAAAGTGTTAAGAAAACCTAACAACCTAATCTAGGTCTATTAATTTAATATATTGGGTTTTGGACCAAGTGTTGGCCCAATGGCAAGCCTAAGTCCATATAATTAATGTAAAGATTTGGTTGTATTAATTGGACTTGGATTAATGGCCCAAGTTGTATGGGCCTAGGCTTAAAAGTGTTTTGAGCCAAAGATTAATCCAATGTGTTGAGATAGCCCATCAACCTTATCTAGGTCCATTAATTTAATGGATTGGGTTTTAGACCAAGTGTTGGCCTAATGGTAAGCCCAAGTCCATTTAATTGATGTAGAGAATGGTTGTATGTATATACAAGTATAAAAGATGTATGTGTACAAATACATTGGATGCGTTGTCTACTTCATCTTTGGACACTTGTATGCACACTTGTCTAATGTATATTAGTACTAGGTGACAAGTGTCATGATGATGTCATCAATGATGTCATGTGGGACTGATGATGCCATGGTGATATCATGTGGTGGGCCTAATGATGTCATGGATGATGTCATGGTGATGTCATACATAATGTCATGATGATGTGACAATCTCTACACTTATTTTATCCTAAGTGTTTTTTTGGTGGTAGCTATCAACTCTTCTTCCTTTTGGTGTTTTGTTTAAGTGTTGAACAAAAATGGTGGAAGGTTTTTGTTAGACAAAAACGTGAGCAACCAACCAAAAACAAGAAAAGAAAATCAAACACACATAAACCTTTATTGTTCTTGCAAGGAGATTGAATTAGAGCAAACCTTTTGTAAGGGTAACTAGAGAGGGACTTGCATCTAACTTGATCTAGGCAAGAAAGGTGATTTGGTAGAGCTTGGTGTTTCAAGCTAGAGGCCATACACTTTGGTGGCTAGAGCATGTGATTCAAGTGTTGAATCATCTACACAAAGCTTGAAGAAACAATTGTGGTCTTCTTCAAACACTTGAAGTTTGTAAGTTTGTTTAAACTTAAAGCTTCGATGTGGTTGTGTTTGTATGCTTGATGTGTTTTAGCTATATGTTAATTACAAATTGGTTCCTTCGGATTGAAATTCTTTATGTGATGAAGAGTTATACAATGAAATTTTTAAAATTTCACCCATGTTGGGCACATGCTTCCGCTGCATCTCTGTTGCATAACCGTTTCCTGAGACAAACATGGTTTTTTAGGAGGAACCGATGATGATCCATGTAACAGATATTGTTTTGCAATCTTGTAAAGCATGTTTGGTCATTACAAACTGGACATGCCAGATACTTTTTAGTACTCCATCCAGATAAATTACCATACGCTGGAAAGTCATTAATCGTTCATAACACAACAGCATGCATTCAAAAACTCTTTCTGCTTGAAATATCAAAAGTTTCAATACCATCAATCCATAATTACTTTAAATCTTCAATTAGTGGCTGTATGTATATATCAATATCTTTTTTTGGAGAATTATTTCCTGGAATTATCAAAGGCAAAATAAAAATGGATTTTTCATGCAATCCCAGGGAGGTAGATTAAATGGTGCTACAATCACTAGCCACATGCTATAGGTGATGCTTAAATTTCCAAATGGATTAAACCCATCTGTCGCTAAAGCCAGTCTAACATTTTGAGGTTCATTGGCAAACTAAGAAAACTTAGTATCAAACCCTTTCCATGTAATAGAATCAGATGGATGCCTCATATAGTCATCATTAATGCACTTATCCTTGTGCCAAACCATTTTTTTTTTAGGTTTTATGAGATGTAAAAAGACGTTGAAGCTTAGGTTTTAAAGGAAAATACCTTAGAATCTTATGCGGTATCTTTTTGTCCTTACCATTGTTAACTTTCAACCTTGACATACCACAAGTAGAACATCCATCTAATGTTTTATTGCCCTTCTAAAATAAGGCACAATCATACTTACGTGCATCAATGTATTCATTTCCCAATCTTAAGTTTTTTAGAATTTTTTTTGCCTTGTAGTATGAATTTAGAAGTGTCTCTCCATTAAGTAATGCCATCTTCAGCAGTTGCAACATCATATCTATAGATTTATTACTCAACTTATTATACACTTTAATGCGAAGAATCTCATTATGAAAGATAACCTTGAAATCTTCTTACACCTAAGATATAACTATGTTTTTGCATCATTCATTAGTTTTTTAAAATATTATAGAATTTCAAAATTATTTCTATTTTTATCATGAAGGCATTGTCTTTATCTGATCGAATGTATATCTCCCCAAGATCAAAAAATAGTTTATTGACACTATCATCTTCGTCAGATATGTTGTCATAATACACATCGTTGTCTACCCTTTCACCTTCAATATAAGATTTTCGTTGGGAATCTTCATTACTCAATCTTTCACCATGATAAAACCATGATATATACATCCTGGATCTATCCCCTTCTTTAATAAATGATATTTCACAGTTTGTTGTTCTTGGAATAGTAAGCTTAAACAACATACACATGGATATCGAATATTACACTATGTACCCATATTATTCTCCATATACTTCATAAAAAAGTTCACATCATCTACATATGGCTTGGGCCATTTTACAGAATACATCCAACATTTGTCCATTTTGCAGTATATCTATTACCAAAATAAAAATAATATCAACGATAATAAACAAATTACATATTTTGATTTATACAAACACAGTTCAATCGAACACGGCTGTGTGAGAAACCGTGTAGTATGATGTACACGGTTTACCCAATCAACATGGTTGTATTACTACAATTTGCCTATTTAGTTATATGTGAACATGGTCATGCATGGACCCGTGTTAATTGAAAATCTAAAAAGAATTAGTTTTTCATTGAATTTTTTGAAACAAACAATCTCACATACAAAAACAAAAATATTTGGAATGACTCAAATATAAATGAAATATGCATTATACTTACCTGAAGGTCTTGATATTTGAATTCATGAGGGCATCAATTAATCCTCGTTACAATTAGTACATCATGGTTGTTGAAATCTTCAAAGACTTAAGAAGTCCTATGTTTTTTTTAGGGAACCCCAAACTAAATTTGAAAGAAAGCTAAATAAAAATAGGAAGATTGTGTATTTAAAATGGGAATAAAATTGAGTGAAATATATGATTGCCATTTACATATAAAGGGTACATATAATTTTCCAATATGAATTGTTATTATCCATATTAAACTTTATTTCCCTTTTCAAAAATATTACGAATTATAATGATCATCACAATTGGAATATACAATGATGAATTAATATCGTCTTATAAAATATCTCACATTTGATGACGAACTTTTATTTGGTCGCTGTAAATCAATTATTTTCGACAGAATTGAATCATCATCATATACCAAATTCTCGTCATTATTTAATTTCCCTCTAAATTTCTTGCATTCATTCTTCCCTCCATAATTAAAAATGATACTATTGTCCTTTCGTCATCGAATGTTTACAATTATGACGATGAAAACACCATTTATTACAACATTTATTTTTGGTAAAATAAAAATAACTTAAAGTGACAAGAAATAAATTTTGTCATCAATCAATATTATTCGACGACAAAAACATATTCGAAAAAAAAAAATTTCGTCGCATAATATGCTTATTCTTATAATGCGTGCTCCAAACCGTGTTCACTATGCTTAAAGTTTTCAGATATAGATATGAGCATGGATACGGATGTGTCTCAGAGTGTATTCATGACACGAATTGAAATACAGACATCTTGCAGGGTGTGTTCAAAAAAAATATATGAAATAACTGTTTTGAGTTACAACCATTCAATGAATGGTTATTATCTTTCATTGAATGGTTGTGTCCCAAATTAAAAAGTGTCTATACCCTTATATATACTTCTTTCCTACATGTTGATGATAAGAATAAAAATTAGTTTCATCTTTCTCTTATATTTAAATTCTATATTTCTAAACTCTATATTTCTTACAAGGTTCTTTTGGAAAATTTAGAGTTTTTACTATTTAAAATTTTCAAAATTTGTTATACCCTGAAAGTAATTTGCCAACAAAAATTAAGAGTAAATATATAGTGAGGACAATAAATATTTAAAAGAAAATAATAGCCTCAAAGCATAATTTTACACCCATTGTCATATCAACGATTGATAAGATGTTATTTTAGTTCAAATGCATGATTTACCTTATTCTACGTGTTATGATTATTAACTAGATAACTAAATTGTCCCGCATGCATTCGTGTGAGGTGTATGACATATTTATCTGTCATACTATTTCTAGTTAAAAATATATATTTCTAAGAGAGTTAAAAATATATATTTCTAATAGATATTAAAAATATATATTTTCCAAAAGAATTCTAAATTTTTTTTCTAAAAAATCGTTTTCAATGTTTAATTAGTATGCATGAATGCAAATATTATTTTGTAATAAAAAAAAATTTTAATATTTAAAGTAGTATCAATTTGACATTATTAATTTATATAGGACTATAATTAAAATTACGCAATAGCAAAATATCATTAAAATTTTCTTGGAAATCAACACTGATTGATGGTCGACAGTCTCTAGCCTCTAGTGGTCACCCAAAATGCTTACCCCCTATTTAACATATAATTAATACATATTTATGGAATTTTTATACACTTTATTTATATCATTTTTAAATATGGATCAAAATTTTTTTTAAAAAAAAAACTTAATTTTTCTTTAATCAGGAAAATATTTTTTGTTCACCAACTTTACAAGACATGCTATATTTCTGAAAATATGAAGGCATTTCAAAAATATATAAATAAATGGAGTTTTAATATAATGAATTGATGACATGCGTAAAAACAAAAGAACAAAAAGGTACACAAAACTTCTACAAATAAGAAGAGTCTTTGGAGCTCTTTATAACAAAAACTTGAGAATAATGTCTTAATAATAATAATAACTACTAAGTCAAAAAAAAAAAAAAGGAATTAACTGTATATTAATATTACAAAATTTAAAAGTACAATTTAAAAAGAATTTTTAAATATTTAGAATGTTAAACTAATTTTATATTTTTATAATTAAATATGTAATACAAATATGATACTTAAAAATTTCATTTCGGTTGATTATAATTTTTTAATTTTATATTTTTATGAAAATATCATTTTCTAATTGTTTAAAAAGTAGAAGAAAATCAACTGATTAAAAATGCAGCATTTGTAATAATTCAATTTTTATAAATTAAATATAAGAATTTTACAATCTAAAATTATTTTTCTAAATGATTTTGTGCTCTAAACAATTTGCAAAAAATTAATGAACAAAAATTTTTCTTTATCATAATATGCAAGTTCAAAATCAAAGAACTTTTTTTTAGAACGTGTTGGAGAAAAAATAAAAACTACAATAATAATAATAAAAAGGAAAATTGTTTGAGCTATGCAAAATGCGCACTGTCCTAAAAGATTTACTTGTGGTATGGTAGTATCTTCCAGGGTCACATTTAAACCATATATGAAACTGCGAAGAGGCTAAAATTCTTTTTGAAACTGGAAAGATATGAAACTGATTGGTGGTCGACAATGACAGCGGTCGCCCAAAATGCTTACCTGGTATTTGACATATAATTACTACATATTTATAAAATTTTATACACTTTATATATATAATTTTGAAATATGACTTTCTTTTCTAAAAAGAAAATCAAATTTAAAAAATAACTTAATTTTTCTTTAATCAGAAAATAATTTTTGTTCACCAGCTTTACAAGACATTCTATATATAAGAAAATATGAAGACATTTAGAAAATATATTTTTATAAATAAATGGGGTTTTAATATAAAGAATTGATGACATGAACCAAAAAAAAGGTGCAGAAAACTTTCACAATTAAGAAAAGTCTTTGGCGCTCTTTATAACAGACACTCAATGTCCCAATAATAATAATAATAATAACAATACTAATTATCCTATTATTTAATAAGTGAAAAGAACTGGAATTCACTGTGTATTAATATTCCAAATTAAAAAGAATATTAAATTTTTAGAATGTAAAACTAATTTAAAATTTTTATAATTACATATGTAATACAAATATAATACTAAAAAATTTCAATTTGGCTAATTATAATTTTTAATTTTATATATTTATGAAAATATTATTTTCTTATTTTTTCAAATGAAGAAGTAGAAGCTAAATCCACTGATTTAAAAATTCAGCATTTCTAATAATTTCTTTCTTATAAATTAAATATAATGCTTTGACAATCTTAAATTATTTTTCTAAACGATTTTGTGCACTAAACTATTTACAAAGAATTAATGAAAAATATATTTTTTTTTTCATCATAATATGAAAACTCAAAATTGGATTTTTTTTTTAGAGGTGTTAGGAAGAAAATAAAAAAAACAATGATAATGAAAAGAAAAATAGTTGGGTCATGCAAGATACGTACACCCCCTAAACATTTACTAGAGACGTAACTGAGTCAAACCTACTCACGAGTTACTCGGGATCGACTCGAAAAAAATTCAAAATTGACTCGATTATTATTGAGTCTACTCGAGTAGATTGTGGAGTCGAGCTCGAGCTCCTCAATACTTGAGTCGATAGGCTCGTGAGTTTAATCGAACCTAATTGAGCTTATGAGTATTTACCTTTTTATCCTTTTATTTTAATATAATTACAAAAAAATCATATCGAACTGACTCAAGTTCGAACTCGAGTCGAGATTGAATATTTAAAAGTATATATTTTTAAAATTTTAAATGATTAACTGAGTCGAGTTGAGTCGAGTTCAAGCATAAGAAATATTTAATCGAGTCGAGCTCGAGTTTTAAAAATAAAGTTCGATCGAGTTCGAGTTAAGTTTTAAACTTTGAGTTTTCAAATCGAGTAGAACTTGAGCTTGATACTGTCGACTCGATTACACCCTTACATTTACTTGTTGTGTGCCAGTATCTTCTAGGGAGTATCTTCCAAGGAGACATTCAAACCATACATGAAACTGCTAATATATTCCAGAGAATATCTTCCAGGTAGACATTTAAATCAGGTATAAAATTGCAAAGAGATTAAAATTTAAGTTTTCAGTTAAGACTTAAATTTAAGTATGTAAATTGATAAAAATAAGAAATCATAAATATAATGGTTTGACATTCTTAAATTATTTTCTAAATGATTTTGTACACTAAACAATTTGCAAAGAATTGATGAAAAATATTTTTCTTCATCATATTATGAAAAGTCCAAATCAGAATTTTTTCCTTCTTTTTTTTTTTTTTTTTTTTTTGAGAAGAAGGTGTTAGAAAGAAAATAAAAAGAGCAATGGTAATGAAAAGAAAAATTGTATGAGCTATACACAAAATTCAAGTTTTCAATATTTTCAATTTACAAATGAAATCTATAACATTTTGTAGAATTCTTTTGAAACCAAATAAATCCTAAAAGGAGAGGGGAAATCCATCAATTTACAAAGCAAATGAGCTTTTGGCTCATTTCTAATGTCCGCAAGACGTTCTCCCATTTATCACTTTATAAGCCGTCAAAATATTTCAAAAATGTTCATTTTTTAATAATATGATGTAGGACTTTCCCAAATATGTACAGCAGAAGGGATCTTATAATCTAATGTACTCTATTTTGTTCTAAAATAGACAATTAGATAAAACACTAATTTTATTTTAAAAAAATAAACGAAAAGGAAAAGTAGCACCATAATTGTTTATATGTACGAAAAGTTTAGCGTATAACAACTGGATGGATCAATTCCCAGTTGACTCACTGGGCAATAAAAATGATCGGTTCGAATCCGAATTTCCCTTTGCAAAGTTTCATTGTCATTATTAATAAATTAAATTAATTAACTTTAACCTTACTGTTGTGGACAGATATAATTTATTCTCCCATGCAGAATAATGTTGTGGTTTAGTACGGTAGCCAATCAGAAAGAGAAATTATGAGAAGTTGACAGATTTAGTATTTTTTTTTTGGATTAATCATAATATATAATTGTTTAATTAGCATGATGATTTCATCATCCTAGCTACCTATAAATCAACTTTTAAGTAGGTATAAAGGCATTGGATTAAGATGCATCATTATAGACACAAGCTGGACATCAATATGCTTTGTTTTAAGTTTTAACAAAATATTGACCATCCTTCTCAATATATATATATATATATATATATATATATATATATTTTGACCATCCAAAACTTTTTTTAAAATATTTTTTTCCTTGTATATTAATTGTTATTGCTGTATGTATGATGATTCCAAAAGTCAACTCAATTGATACATAAATTTATTTAATTTTTATGATTATTTTATTTTATTTTATTTTTTTACACTTCATCCTTGTATTAAAACTTTTAAAGAAAAAATAAGGAAAATAAAGGATTGAACCTTCCCGTAATAGAATAACAAACCATCTATCATAGGCAGTAGGTGGGTTAGGCGATTCTTTTATCTCATTATAACTTAAAGAAGAATAAAAATATAAGAAAGCTTAATTGTAATTTTCTAAAAAAAAAAAAGAAAGAGAACAAGCACAATAATAATAATAATAATAATAATAATAATAATAATAATAAATATACATGAGTTTTCTTTGGCTCATTTTTATATTATATTTTTTAGATTTATTTTACTGAATTTTCATGTTATCCAACTTTTTTGAAATATTTATAATTTTTTTTTTTGAAAAAAAGGTCAATTTTTATTTATTTAGATTATATAATTATGTGTTTTAAATTAATTCTCTTAAAACACTAAAATTGGTATATCAACTATATATATATATATGCTTGTAGAATTCTTTTCGAATGTGAAAGAGGGAAAAGAAATCTTGAATTTTGCGACCCTTTGCTAATGAGATTTATGGTTTTAGGATATATATTTATATAGTGTTACTTAACTCACTGGCATGTATATTTTACAATTAATTTAAGAGTAATTCATTTTTCGGCTCTCTGTATTTTTTTTACACATTGATTCGTTATATGATAATTTGTAGAAATTGAATTTGTATACATTTATTTTTTTACACATTGAGTTGTTTTTGTTAAAATTTAGGAAGTTTTGTCAGTATTTTTATATCTAATTAAGTCCCTATAATTTTAATTTTTAGCAATCCTTATATTTATCTAATTAAGTCTCTATATATTTAATTTTAATTTTTATCAATCCATATACCTTTGTCAATCCTTATACTTTTTAATTATAACTAATTAAGTCCCTATAATTTTAAAATTTAGCCAATTGGATTCTTATTTACAAACACATTTATTAAAATAACCCCAAAAATATTTATCATTATTTTTATGTCTAATTTTTATATAAGTCGATCATTTAATTTTAAGAAATTTCTTATAATTAAGAATTATATATAATTCCTTAAAATTTTTAAACAATAAAGTTGATACATAAGATTTTACTAATTAAAAAAATACATATAATTCTTAAACATTTTAAGCAATAAAGTTGAGTTTATGAAGTCCTAATAAATATTGTTTTTATTTTCATTTAAACTAATAACTATATATACTTAAAATCTAATATTTTTTATTCTTCTATAAAGTTAACTATTAAAAACATATTTCAAAAAGTTTGAAATATATTTATTTATTGTTTAAGACTGTCAATAATTATTTAGACATTTATTTTAGTAACCTCAAATTATTATTTTATATCAAAAAAAATTAATATAATTATGAATTACAATTCTTAATTAGGTTAAAATTAATAAGAATATAGAATAATATTTAAATACTTCATATATACCAATTGAAAAATAAATTAGATAAATTAGAGTATTCATGATTTAATTATACAAATTATTGTAGGTTTAGAGTTGCATTAATTATAAAATAATCGGTTTAATTAATTTTTTTAATTTTAATTTTAATTTTGTCATTATTTCAATGTCTAATTAAGTCCCTATAATTTTAATTTTTAGCCAATTATATTCTTATTTCAAAACACATTTACTAAAATAACCCCAAAAATATTTATCAATATTTTTATATCTAGTTCTTATACAAGTCATTTAATTTTAAGAAATATCATAAAATTAAGAAATATATATAAATCTTTAAAATGTTTTTAAAAAATAAAGTTGATACGTAAAATTTTACACGTTAAAAAATACATATAATTATTTAAAATTTTAAGCAATAAATTTGAGTTATGAAGTCCTAATAAATAATTTTTTTTTTATTTTCATTAAAACTCATAGCTATATGTACTTAAAATCTAAAATATATTTTTTACTCTTCTATAAAGTTAACTATTAAAAATATATTTAAAAAAGTGCGAAATATATACATATATATATTTGATTAAAAAAATCATCTCACAATAATTTGAAGATATGATATTATTTTGCTATATTGTGAAAAATATCACAGTATTCTAAGTTAAGAACATGATTTTTTTTTTTATTACATAATGAGATATTTTTATGTGCTAAAAATATTGTTTATTTAACTATGTTTTATGATATAATATTATTTCAAAATATTTTAGTGATATAAGATAATGTTGTTATATTTTTATAAATATATCATTAAATTTTTATATCCCATTAATTAAAAACATATCGTTAGCAATAATACTGTGATTTTTTTTTAAAAAAATTATATTAGGATGTTTTGTCATATTTACAAATAGGAATGCCCTACCAAGTACTAATTAATACTTTTACTCAACATCTAATGTATTTGGAGTACTCCTTTCCCCAAAAACAAATGTATTCGGAGTATGATTAACATGGTAATTTTTGACTTATTTTTTTTTGTTGGTAAAACTTTTAATTTTGTTATACAAAAATTTATCTAAACAAAATGTAATCACTATAAATCAATATGTATTTTTTAAAAAAATTATATTTTTTAAATATAATAAAATAAGTGTAAAAAAATAAAATTATCACTTCTTTATTAAAAAGTATATATGTTTATTTCAATTAGCAGAAATTAAATTTTTATTTAAAAATAAATGTAAAAAACTATTAAAAAAATATTATGTAACACATGCATAATTTTATTTGAAAAAAATAATTATCATCAAGTACTGCAAATAATAAACATTTCATTAAATCAAATAAAAATAATTATATGCATAAGAGAATATATCTAAAATTAAATTGATGCCGATAAATAGTTATATATATATATATATAAGAAGCTTATTCATCTAAATATACACTGTATTATTTAGCAACCATAAAAGGTGAAATGTTATAATAATAATAAATAAAAACAGTAAAATATGACGTATCCTTTTAGAAAAATACTTGACAAACACGTAATTTTATATGTAATGCTTATATATAAAACTTTATACATTATCAAAAAGTTTTAAAATATTAAAATATTAAAATATTAAATTACTAAATTTATTTTCTATATTTATTATTTTTAATAAAAAATGTTAGATAATATACACTAATGACTTAATCTGTTTAAGTTTTGGATTGGGTGTAAAAGACTCCTAATAGAAGTCTACTTACTACTCTTTTGTAGAGCATGAGTTTTATGTTTAATGTACGTAACACAACCCAACAACCCAAGAAAAAAGAAAAAAAACAAACGCAGAACATAAAAATCTTTCTGCGCAGAAAAATACTATGTGTATTTTTCCTCTCCCTTTACACCAAAAATACTCGGTGTATTTTTTTCCATTCTAGATCATTCCATTGATATTTAGATTGTGAAGACATAGCATTTTCTCTAGTAGTAAAGGCTCCGATAAACATATTTACCACAGTTTACGCTGCAGGAGAAAAGGGTCAACAATCTGTATCTCTTTGTGATTTATTATTCTTCCCTCTTTTCCTTTCATTGGTATCAGAGCATGCCTTCTTGATTTAGTATCATTGGCATGATATTGTTGTATATTAAATTGAAAAGTATGATTTTCGTCCTTTGGATTATACACTGCACTTTATGGAAATCTGTGTTATTTTATCTTGTAATATATACATGTTTTGATTTTTGATTTAATATGCAAAATTGATATCACTATTGGGAAATGGGTATTTGTAAGTTTTGACCTTACCAATGAGACGAGGACACCCGAAAACCCCCCACTGGAAAAAGTTCGGACGCCTGATTCGACCGGGAAGACAGCGCGTGGCTTGCACGCGCCACCGTCGGCGAGTGGAGCAAAGGCTCCTCTCACACATCAACGCGACACGTGGCGCGAGCTGATTGGGTTGCTCGTGCTATGCGGTCCAATGGTCTTCTGCCACATGGGCAGAAGCCAATGAGTCAGCACCCACGTGGCAGATGACGTGTCTACCACGTCAGATGATTGGACCAATCGCGGAGTGACATGTGTCTGCCACGTGGCAGACACGTCAGCATGGGATCGACACGTGGCAGTGATGTGGCTACAGCATAAGCACTTAGGACCAATGGCATGTCGACACGTGGCACGACGTGGACCAATCACAATGTGACATGTGGCATCAGTATTAAAAAAATAATTTAATTATGCTCAGCGCGTGGAGGCACGTGACTCGCGTGAGGGCACGTCTGGTGGTGCGTGCGGCTTGTACAAAACTCCCTTTTGATCCCTGTTTTTTCCAGTATGCATATTTTTATTTTTCTGATTTTGTGGGATAATTATTGTAAATTTTTGAGCTTGCAGAAAATAATTTTAATTTTTTTCTTTATTGTGAAAAATATTTAATAAATTAAATATTATTTTCTGTTTTCAATAATATAATTTGTGAAAATCAGAATTTTAAAATTGCATTTTTGGATTTTTTTTTATTGTCTCCATGTATAATGATATTAATTGAAAATAAGTTTTCAATTATCCTTAGATTATTACTTTGTGTGATAAACTAAAATTCTTTTTCTGTATTGTGTATAGATAAAGAGTCATTATGCCTGTACCCGCAGTGATTAGGACTGAATTTCATCTACGAAAGATCTATCATCTTAGAAAAGAGATTCGTAAGATGAAGATGGAGATTATGAGGCGTTTTGATGATATTGATGCATTAATTGAGTATATTGTACGTGTTCATGGAAAGATGTGAAAGTGCATTTTGCGTGGTGGTTACTCTCGAGGCGTGACCTCGATGGTCTTATATCTGATATGATAGAGACCTTAAATCTTAGGGATTATGGGCAAGTTTTGCATCAACAATGGGTTGATCACAGCTATTATGATGCTATAAGAGCATTTGTGAAAATCATATGAAGACGAGGAGTGATGAGAATAGTTCTTCCTCCTGAAAACATGGTCCTAAGAAGTGGACGAATTGTGAAGCGTCCACAATACAGAAAAAAAATCCTGTATTTTATTCCTTGTGAACTCAAGTATAGACTAATAGAGTCTTACCCCTTATTAGGCATTTATCTGCCTAAAGCGACAGTTCCTTAAAATAGTTTTAGTAACTATTATTTTATTAATATCATTTGATGTTTAGTACATCATTATTTTGTTATGCTTATTGGATTTGGATGATCATTTATGGTTTTGGTTTCTTTTACAATTTCTTAATAAATGTTTGAGAACATGTTATCAATAAATGCAATTTCTTATTTTACCTATTTAATTGCGTTTATTTGTAATATTCGAATGTGTTTATGTATTGCATCATTTGAAATTGTTATACAAAGGACCAATTATGTGATCATAAAACTTTAGAGTTAGAGAACTTAAAAGTTTGATCCAATAATCTTTACTAATATGCATAATCTTTTAACTAGTAATATTAGAACTTGGATGGTAATTGGAAACATAGTGACCTCTTCGATTCTAGGTCTAGTGAAAGATTTTATTGGTTAATATGTTGGATGTATATTAGTTGTGTGTATTGTCTGTTCTCCTAATAAAGTGCAACCATTAATCATTGAAGATCATGAGGATCAACAATGATAACTGCCACCAAGTCCGTTGTTGCTGAAATTAACAAGGACCTTAAGTTGAATGGGGATAATTATGAGGTCTGTAGCATGAAAATTCAATATGTGCTTGAAGAACAAAAGGTTATTGACATGCTCAACATTGTTATAACTGAGCCTGAGGATGGATCCACTATCCAGCATAGGCGGGATAGAGAGGCGTACCTAACATGGAAGAAGAAGAATTCTTCTGCTCGCATTATTCTACTTAGTGCGATGGATGATGATATTGCTAAGCAATTCAAAATGTATGAGAATACGATGGAACTTTGGAATGCTTTGAGGGAGAAGTTTGGAGGTGTGTCCTTGACTAAGCTCCACTCATTGACCATAAAGTTCGACACCTATAAGAAACGTCTTGATCATACAATGAAGAAGCATCTAAGAGAGATGTCCAATATGATCAGTGAGTTGAATGATGTCGGTCATATGTTGACTGAGGAGAAAAAGATTCAAGTTTTCATCCGCTCTTTGCCTAACAGTTGGGAGTACATGAGGATGCACCTAACACATCAAAGAACATAAGGAACTTTGAGGATGCTGCGCGACATTTGGAGTTAGAGGAAGATCGACTTGCGTCAGTCAAAGTTAATGCACAAGTGCATTACGCCCAAGTAAGCTCCTCTGCTGGAACAAGTTCCAACAGCAACAAGCGCAGGAACCAAGGCAAAGGGAAGGCTAAAGGGCCTAAAAAGAAAAAGCAAGAACATAAGAAGAAAGCAAGGTCAAAGAATAAGAGAAAGACTAATGTTGCACGTGTGAGGTGCTACAACTGTCAACAAAAGGGGAACTATGCAAGAGATTGCACTGAGCCTAAGAAGGTACACCCCATTTACTCATATGTGAGTGAAGCTTGTGTATCTAGTTCTCTATTCTTAATTGAATTTAATTCTGTATGGGTTATTGGTTCAGGATCAACCGACCATGTAACGAAGGATCGTGGGACCTTCTTAGATTTCTGACGAGTTCCTGACAGAGAGAGATGGATCTATGTGGGAAATAATGTAAGAATTTCAGTTAAGGGAATAGGCACATGTAAATTAGTTTTACGTGGTAGTCGAACCCTTCTCCTACATGATGTACTCTATGCTCTAAGTATTCGTAGGAATTTAGTATATGTTCTTATGTTATTGAAATTTAGTTTCAATTGGTACTTTTGTGATGACAATGTACATTTGTGTTTGGGTACAACATTTTATAGTTCTGGTTTTGTATTGGATGGTTTCATTATTATGAATGTTGATTATATCGATTTCAATAATAATGCTAGTTTTGTTTTAGTTACTTCTTCGCATGATCATGAAGTTGATATGCATTTATGGCATGCTAGATTGAATCACATTGGCCAAGATCGAATGAGTCGATTAGTAAAATAAGGCCTCTTAGGTAATTTAGAAAAAGTTGAATTATCTACTTGTGAGCATTTCCTTAAAGGAAAACTAACTAGAAAACTATTTAGTAAACCAACTAGAGCCGAATTTCTTTTACAATTAATTCATTCTGACGTATGTGGTCTAATGAATATGAGAGCTAGGCATGGGGCCTACTACTTCATTACCTTCATAGATGACTATTCAAGATATGGTCTTGTCTATTTAATATCCCACAAATCTGAAGCTTTGAGTTGCTTTAAGACTTTTATGAATATGGTGGAAAATCAATTAAATAGAAGGATTAAAGCCTTGAGAACCGACCGTGGTCATGAATATCTTTCTAAAGAATTCAAGACTTTATGTGATGAAAAAGGAATTGAGCATCAGTTGTCTATTCCTAGAACTCCTCAATAGAATGGAGTTGCTGAAAGAATAAATAGGACTATTCTTGATATGGTAAGATCTATGATGGCACAAGAAAATTTGCCTATTTTCTATTAGGGAGATGCATTACTTACTGCCACTTACGTTCTAAATCATGTGCCCTCTAAGTCTGTCACAACTACTCCATATGAGTTATGGACTAGTCAAAAACCCAACATAAGCCATTTAAGACCTTGAGGTTGTGCTGCCTATTTTCATAATACCTCTAGTAAATATGAAAAATTGGGTCCAAGAGGTAAGAAGAGTATCTTTGTGAGATACCCTGAAGTGTCAAAAGGATATGTTTTCATAGGTGAGCACGAAAATGACACAGTGACAAAATTTGAATCACGAGACGTTGTATTCATTGAGAATGATTTTTCTAAGTTGGGTGATGTAGGTTAAGACTTTACTCTCTATGAGACCTAAGAAATGGACACTCAAAGATTACTCCATTTGAGTGGGAGAAATCTAGAGGAAGAAGATAATGATATTCTACCACCAAATGATCCGAATGTTCATGATCTTGAGTTAAGTGGGAGTATAATTCCTGACTCCAGTGGGAGCATGGAACTTGAACCAAGTGGGAGCATTCCGAATTATGATGAATATATGAGGCATATTTATCAAGATTCTGAATTGCGAAGATCATAAAGAAAGAGTAATATACCTAAAAGATATCGATCTGATGGTATAAGTTAAGCTCTTTTAGTTGACCTACAAGAAGATGATGAGCCAAGGAATGTGTCTGAAACTCTTTCATGTCCAGCCAAAGGAGAATGGATTAAAGCAATGAAAGAAGAATTGGCATCCATAAGATCAAATCATGTTTGGGAATTGGTTGATCTTCCAAAAGGACGCAAAGCAATTGGGAATAAGTGGGTTCTTAAAATCAAACGAAAGGCTGATGGAAGTATCGAAAGATATAAGGCTCGCCTAGTAGTAAAGTGTTATGAAAAGCCATAGAGGGGGGGTGAATAGGGTAAAAAAAGGTTAATTGAAGAAATAAAAATTAAATCAACAATTTTAATCCATAACACAAGAGATTTAAGGAGTTCGAATTATCAACAATCCTACGTCTCCACCTAACTTATCCCCAAGTTAGGATTTTCAACACCAATACCAATCTTATTATTAGATTATGTTACAACAATATGAGTTTAAAGCTCAACTCAAACTATATAAACAAGAGTGTTTTTCTTGGCTCAACACAAAACCAATAACAAGAGTTTTCAAGGCTCACTCTAAAACCTTCACAATCAATGTGTTTTGATATGGCTCAACACAAACCAACAAGAGTAAGAACCTCACTACCCAATTCTTCAAACCCCAAAGAAAGAATAGATGAAAAGAGTTCCTAACTCTACACAAAAAACCAACTTTCTCAACAAGAACAAGAATAAAAATGATTTTACAAAGAACTAAGTAAGCACAAATGATGTTATAGAATTGGAGAGAATGAATGTGAGTAACCTCTAACATGTTTTTGACATCTCTATTTATAGAGGAAGCCAAAAACTAGCTGTTAGAGATGGTAGAAATTATGCCCCATATGTTCCCTTAATTTATGTTTCAAAAGATGACTTTTTTGTCTGTCAAGTGCTTCCTCACGAGCTGGGAAGCTTGCTCACGATCGTGAGTGTCAAAAACTAGCTGTTAGAGTGAGATTTGAGCATACAACAGCTTCCTCACGAGCTAGAGTTGCTTGTGACATGGCTCATGAGCATCTCTGTCGATTTTGGTTGATTTTTCAGCATGACGCTCACTAGCGAGCTCCCGGTCGTGACTTGGCTCGTGAGTAGTGCAGCCTCCTTATGAAACTTGACATAACTTGCACAATTGAGCTCCGATTGACCTCAAACTTGAGGGACAACTTCATAAGACTTTAAGGAACAATTTTAGGGATATTTTGAGTGATTTATAAAGCCTTAAATCACCTAAAAACGTGCTCCAATATTTGAGTTAATTCAACTCAATACACTTGACATATATTGCATTTTTGGCTCTGATTGATTCCAAATTTGTTGTGCACTTCCATAGGGCTTCAAGGAACATTGTGAATGGCATCTTAAATATTTAATGAAGCTTTAAATTTGACCAAAAGCTTGTTCCAACATTTGGAATGATGTCTTTAGGACTTATTTGAGTTTCAACCATCAATGCACATTATCCTTAACACTTGAGAATAATCTAGCTTATAATCACACTTAAATGAAAGTATTAGATAATCAAAATTATTTGTTAAAATCAAAACCAAGGTTTAGATTGATGATCATGCAAATGTCCAACAATCTCCCCCTTTTTGACTTTGACAAATAATTTTGAATGAAAGAGAATAATCAAAGTGTAAGTGTATGTTTTAAGTATTAAGACATAATTACACACTCCCCCTTAATCATGTATAAGAGATTTTTGATAAACTCTCCCTCAAAGTATGATCATATATAAAAAATAAACTCAAAGTATACAACACATAAAATCATGTGCACTTACCATATCTTAAATTAAATTAAGAAGCATTCAAAAATAATGAGTAAGCATGTATAAAAAAAAATAAAAATAAAAATAAAATGGACTCCCCCTTAGAACATGCATAATTTTTCTTGGAACATGCATAAGTTTTCCCCCCCTTTGTCAAAGATCAAAAAGAAATGAAAGAATATTATGCAATTGGAATATCAAAAATAAACATGGATAATAATACTCATTTCATTGATAAAGGAGAGGAATACAAGAAATGTAAGTCCTAGTGATCCTTTGATAGCAATGCAACAAGAATAAAATTTTAAAAAAATAGTAAATAGCAAGAAGATAAAATATGAAAGACCAAAAAAAATCAAGGATCTTAAGATGGAGGAGGTGGAGGATGGCTATAAGGAGCATATGAGCAAGAATACCCTTGATGCTCATATAGAGTATGGACATCATGTTGAAGATGGAGAATAGTAGAGTCCACTTGATCAAATCTTTGGTTAAAGTTGGTTTCTAATTCATCAAATCTAGAATTGAAAGTGTCCTTCACCAAAGACATTTCACTAAAGAGTCTCTCCTAAGGTGGTTCTTCTTGATGTGCTTGAGAGCTCCTTGATGAACCTTCCCCTCTTGTCCTCTTTCTTTGAGTAAGTTGAGGTTCTTGAGCCATAGGTTCATCACCCTCTTCTTGTGGGTGATAAAGATCAAATTGTGCCTCTAAATCTGCCTCTTCTTCTTGTGGTACTTCTTCTTTCCAATACCACATTTCATTCATCCTTGTGAGTTTTCTACAATTCTTGATAAAAGAGTTGTCAATAAGGAGAGAGGGGATGAAATCAAGAGAGGAAGTGTTGATGCCAAAATGGTGAGCAATTTTGGTAACATAGGCACTTATGCAAATGTTACCCGAAATGCTATCACTAATCAACCATAGCTTCCATTGAAAAATTCTCCCCATGTCAAAGTTTATGTTGTCAACAATACAATGAAGAAGATAGGGATCATCAAAAGAAATGGATTCATGGCTTAAGCCCCTTGCATTAATAGAGTAAGCAAGAAATCTTTGAATATACCAAAGGGCTTTGGATTGGAGAGAAGAGGATTTTATGTGACCCGCAATAAAATTTGAGGTATCATGTTTACAATGAGATGCCCAAA
>CATIWO010048590.1:0-16166 GCA_949673435.1 Macaranga tanarius | reverse complement strand
CAGAGGATGAGATACCCTACTAGATCTTCTAAGAGTCAGTGTGACGACATGGTTAATTGGAATAGGCTCTTTGGGTTGATTAACATCCATGTGATCAATTTATTAGGCTTCTTTAGATGACTCTTCATCTAACATTATCTTCCTTCCCATGCCACCTTCCTTAAGAAACTCTTTCTCAAGAAATATAGCATCTCTGCTTACAACAACAATTTGTTCAACAGTAAGATAAAAGCAATATCCTAAACTGTCTTTAGGATATCCAACAAACCTACCTTTAATCGAATTTGTATCCAACTTGTTCAATTTTAGCTTCTTGATAAAAGCTGGGCATCCCCAAATCTTAACATATTTAAGACGTAGTACCTTATTATGCCATATCTCATATGGTGTGGTAGTAACAGACTTGGATGGAACACGATTAAGGATATAAGAGGCCATTTGGAGTGCAAAACCCCAAAGTGATATAGGAAGATCGGTGTAGCTCATTATAGATTGTACCATATCTATTAAGGTACGGTTACGCCTCTCAGATACACTATTTAACTTTGGTGTTCTGGGTGTAAGTTATGATACAATGCTATGTTCATTAAGGAACTCAATGAACTCAGTACTCAAGTATTCACCTCCTCGATCTAATCTTAGAATTTTAATACTTTTTCCGGTTTGGTTCTCTACTTGGGCCTTGATCTCCTTGAACTTTTCAAAGGATTCACTCTTGTTCTTCATAAGAAACAAGTGCCCATACCTGGATAGATCATCTATAAAGGTAATAAAGTAGTAGAAATCACCTCTAGCCATTTCCTTAAATGGCCCACATACATCACTATATATGTTTTCCAACATATCATTGGCTCTTGTCATTTGTCCAACAAATGGTGATCTAGTCATCTTACCTTGAAGACAAGCCCAAGTCGGATCGGATGCGGATTCATGATTGCTCAAGATTCCCATTCTTTCCAATTTTATGATCCTATCTTATGCAATATGACATAATCTCAAGTGTCATAGATATTTAAAGTTAGAGGTATTTTCAATTAACATTGCATTCATATTAGATTGAGGCTTAATGTTATTAGACATATTATCAATATAATATAATCCATGTATCACATAACCCATGCCAATCAATTTATTTCCAAAATAAAATTTACATATATCTCTACTAAAAAGGAATTCATAACCCTTACTAGTCAAACTAGAGATAGAGATCATGTTTTTAAAGGCATTAGGTACATACAATACATTATCCAATAACAAAATATGGTCAAGTAAATCAATAGAAGTGGATCCTATAGCCTTGGCCGCAATATTTGCTCCATTTCCAAGCTTTAAAGTCACTTCATTTGGCCTCAACCTTCTCTCATTTGCTAGATCCTGTGAGGATGAACAAATGTGAGGACTAGCACTGGTATCCAATACCTATTCATTAAATGAGCTCTTAGAACATGTAAAAGTAAATAAACTAGATAAAGTCTTACCTTCTCCATCCTTGCCTTTTCCCTTAGTCTTAAGGGACTCAAGGTATTTGGGACAGTTTCTCTTCCAATGTCCCTCTCCTTGGTAATGGAAACACTTTCCTTTGCCCTTGTCCTCCCTCACGGTGGCCTTGCCCTTATTCTTGGCTATTCTACCTATAGGCTTGACAACACTTGTCTTGCCTTTCTTTTTCTTATTGCCTTTTTTCTTAGTCTTCTAAAAGAGGTAATAAGTGCAATCTCCTTCCTTTTGCTTCCTTGGATGGCCTTTTGGGCTGTCACGAGCATGTTTAATAGCTCCATAAGAGTGCACTCTATTTTGTTCATATGGAAATTGGTGATGGTTTGCTCAAACGATTCAGGAAGGGATTGAAGGATCAAATCCATTTATAGGTGAGCATCCATAATGAAGTCTGGACTCTCTAGTTCCTCTATTGATTTAATCATAAAGTTCACATGGGCTCCCACTTCCTCTCCTTCTTTCATTTTAGCACGAAAAAGCCACTTAGATATCTTATACTTAGCTGTCCTACTATGCTCACCAAACAACTCTTGTAAGTGTAGTAAGATTTCTCTAGCACCTGTGTACTTCTCATGTTGTCGATGGATTTCGGTACTCATGGAAGACCACATTATGCAACGTGCTTGCATATCATCATCCTTCCATTTAGCAAACGTTTCATGCTCCTCTTGTGAAACATTTTCAGAAAAGGATCCAGGTAAGCTTTGCTCTATCACATGAAGTATCTTTTCGGAAGCTAAAACAACATTTAGGTTCCTTAGCCAATCAATAAAATTAGGGCCTATGAGCCTATTATTGTCAAGTATGATAGAAAGTGGGTTTGATGATCTCATGTTATTAAATTTCTACAAAAGGTAACAAGATTGATTAGTTGTATGTCATTATGATCACCATTAGATTTAGTCTTTAATCATAATGACCTTCCACTAATTTGGCAAATCCTACACTTCTAAGTGGGTAATGGAGTTCTTAATGGGCCATAACTATTCCTTAGATACACATTGTCATTCTTGGAATAATAGTTCTCATTAAGTGGACAACTCTTGTCCATCACATCTCATGTGAGGTTCCATTAATCTAGCTCCTAATGTTACAGGCCTCAGGTACGTATTGCCATTCTTGGCCTTTGGCATTAGTTAGGTCCATACCATTAGATCAGTGAATGTATGGATTTGAACACTATAAACCTCAGGTACTCCTATTTGCCATTCTTAGCCCAGAGTGTATCCATACACCCACAACATCTCATACTTTACAGTAACACTCATAAATCTCTTGGGCCTTATGTACACTCCTATGTATCCATAGCCCATGTACATAAGCCCAAAACCATGTAAGTTATTGCTCCAATGGAGAGCCTAGACCTAAGTTTGATTGGAAGATTTTTGGGTCTTTATTAAGGTCTCACTTTGCACATTTACCGGTTTACAATATATATATATCATGCATACATTGCATGCCAACCATTCATAATATACATATCTTATACAGAAATTGCATGCATCCATCTATATACATATGTCATACAAATATAGCATGCCACAACATATATATCACATATGCACATTGAACATGCAAAATGGATGCACAAATAAGGAGTGATCATGGGCCTTTCCTAATTGTATTCTAACTCTTAGAACAATTACAAATGGGCTTAGCCCAAGAAAAGCCTTCATTCTATGAGCCTCCTTAGTTACCATCACCATGGGCCTTGGTCCATGCCACCAATGGGTTAAATGGGACTCCAATTGAACTCTTCAATCTCCAAGGTGATAACTCTTGTGATTTACATTCAATCCTTGGCATACCAAGGTAAATAATTTACATCTTAATTCTATGCAATTAACTCTTAATTATATAACCATAATAATAAACTTAATTATTATTACAAACCATAAGATGTAAACTAAGTCCATGATTAATCCTTACATGAATGACAAGCATACATTCAATTAAAATACAACCATTGCATGTTATTTGAAGTAGTAAGTCAAGCAAACATGTGTATAATATTATCCAAGATATATCTAATGTGTTTATAGCACAAAAGGGGCCATTTTTAAGCATTTCAAACAATTTGGACAACCCTGAACACGGCCATGTCCCCTTTTAATTTTTAGGTAAAATGCAACATGGACATATACATGGCCATGTACAGACTGCGCACTACCAAAAAAACACCAAAACACACTATTTGAAGTTGCAACACTTGCAACAAAGGCCACAACACTTGTACCCATTCAAATTCTCAATCATAACACTTGTAATTGACATTATTTATATTTATAACACTTATAAATATCATTATTTTAGCACGTATGTCATGTGATTTAGGCTCTGATACCACTTGAAGGAAAGGAGATTCAAAGCAACTAAAACATGCAGAATTTAAAAAATTTTGTTTGTATACAACACTTGCATTAAGTTTAAACCTTTCCATGCCCATAAATTAAATCACATAGGAAATACACAACTAAATATGCATTAAGAACAATATTATATCAACAAACAATCAAGTCATGTAATCATATTCCAAGACCTATCAACTAAGAGATTAGTAATACTTATATAACTCCAAGTTGGTAGCACGCTCTTGATATTGATCTACAAGCTCTAAGCTTCCTAAGTGTGAAGCCTCTAGCTTGAAACACATAAGTTGCCCCAAAGAAGATTTTTAAAGTTGATGGAGTGCTACCTATAAGCCTCTCTTCTTTTACCCAAGAGCTTGTTAGAACTCCTTCAAGCTTGAATGTATGGAACTAAAGAATAGCCTCCAAGGAATGATGGATTTAAGACTTGCATAACACTTGCACAATTTTTTTTTCTCTATACACTTAGAGAGTTTAGAAGAGAGAATAATCATATATGATCTTCCTATATTCTTGATTTTTAATATCAAGAATATATAACCTCTCACAATAATGTAAAAAATATTATTTTATTATCTCTACATAACCCACTAACATAAAATATCAATATAATAATTGATTTTTGTCAAAAGTGGAATGCATTATTGTGTTATCTTTAGACAACCCATTAAATACAATGCATTATTATGTTGACTTTACACAACCTAATAAAATGGAATGCATTATTGTGTTTTCTCTACACATCCTACTAACATAAAGATAATAATATAATAATGTCTATATCACTATATGTCATTAATGGAATGTGTTTGGTTATAAATAACCTTAACCTTTGACTTCATTAACTCTTAATGGGTTGAGTTAAAGTTATGGACTTGTCTAATATTTAGAAAAAGCCCACTCCATAACAAATAAGATAATGAATGGACTTATATTAAACTCTTTAATCTAAACCCAAGTTTAATCCATCATATAGTCCATCTCATGGCCCATATCCATTTTAGCATTTGGAGGTAAATATTAATTTAGTCCTTGAACTGAATATCACATATTAAATCAAGTCCAAATTAATATTTATATAATTACAATTAGTTCAATCTTTTGAATTTAGATTTTGGGATATGTTAGATCCCTGCACATGTGTAAATCAATTAACCAAACTCTTTGATTAATAATTAAATTAATAATTATCTTCATTAGTACAATTCTTATATGTGTGACTTACTAGGTTTAAGTCTAAATGACAATGAAAAATAATATTAACTCTTAATATTATGGAAATATTTTTCCATACTAAATATAAAAATCCCAATTAATTACATTTAGTTTCTATAAGTCATGAGTGAACCCTAATATAGATATCACGACTGCCCAATTAGAAATGAATACTTTATATAGATCCACAAGAACTATAGAACATAATTACCGTGCACTAAATGTCCCTTTATTACAAGATCCTGATATTGGCTAGAGTCATAGTTCAGTCAAACTCTAATTGTCTCAATAATATGACCTCATCTTTAGTTAAATTCTTGATAAAACATGAATATTACTAGAAACTCTTTTCTAGTACCAAAATTCTTTCGGGTAAGTCGAGTTTGATCTGGCTAGGTACTTATTCATTAAGAACAACTTAGATAGCATAGGATCTTATCCTGGTTCACTCCAGGTAATGAATTTCATTTTGGTCGAATACTCATCCCTACATATAAGCAACTGGAGCCACCACACACCATATTCCCATACATGATTAGCACAAGTATGTAAGTGGTAACAAACTCTAACCAACCATATGTGGATGACCATGTCGCCTTAAGTCAATGGACCTTATGCACCATTATGTCAAAGATTATGATTGTTGACAAAAGTGAATTTTCATGCAATCACAAATCTTACGTTACAGTTCGATCCACCCATCACATGAGTATCCACATGTCTATTCTGAAATCTCATATCAAATAGTATGAGACTCACCTCCTCCCACTATCTATATCACATATCGATCAAGAAAAATAGACAGAGGTGATAGTCTAGGGATTAATACTACCCTTATATTAATCCTATGACTACGAACATATATAGTATATGTACTAAATGAGTTTATCACTCATATTATCAACTCTTAATAATAAACTCATTTAACATAATACTAAAGGGTAAATATTCAAATAAACTTAACACTTAATTTAAATGAATATTATATTATTACCATTAGGATAAAAAGTACAATGTATACTTACAAGAATGGCTACTAGGGCACATCTATACTAATATAAATTACAAAAGGATATTGATGAATTGTGTGATAGATTAGGATAGAAATAGTTTATTACACTTAATTGTAATATATATCATAAATTAGTGCTTAAGTTTTTTAAAACTTTGAGAATAGAAAATAAGAGTCACAATACTTTTTCATGTCGATTTATGGGTAAAACATACACATTTGATCGTGAGTTAATGTTTCATGTTTTTGGTTTCCCTCATCGTGGTTTGTGTGCCCGCCTTCTGAATATAATGCCAAAGCATTTTGGCAATTAATTTCAAGTGGTGATACGATTTTAAGTGCCCATTTGACACCTAATGTTTTGATCACAAATTATAGCTATTTGTTGATGCATAAGTTTATGGCACATAGCATTTTTTGTAAAAAAGAGAACGCTAAGGTGTCTCATAGTGTATACACAATAAAAAAAAAGTCTATACAACTCACTTTGTTTTCTAGAGTTTATGGCATATAGTGCAGGCACCTAAGGCGACAATCACTTTAGGACATATCATTTTCGACTTGGCTTTGCATTTTAAGATTTTTAATCCTATAGGCACAAAGATGAGGGTGTTTTGGACCAGCCGTATCTCATTAGATATGCTTTGTAAAGGAGAGATTATTAATGATAGAAATGAGTTGTGGGTGGTTAAAATATGTAAATGTTACCATTTATATTAATTAAGTGCACATCAAAGAGGATGAAAGGTATATAAGGATGAAGAAGTCAAAGTATTGGGAGAAGAAGAGAACAATGAAGCAGATGAAGAAGTGGAGGATGTTAAGGCACAAGGTGGTTTGGCTTATAGGAGCCATAAAGGACGGTGTCAAGTACATCATTGGCTTAATGCAATTAAGAAGAAAGTTGATGCCCACTTTGATAATGTTGATCAAAAACTTACCAATGTTTTGAGGGAGTAAAGATACATTAATTACAAGCTCAGATGCTTCATTGAAATTTCAGGCCACACCATCTCTTCTCCTTCACCTTCTCCTCTAGATTTACCAAAACAACGGGAGCGATTTTCACCTTTCTTTGTAGTTATTTTCTTCTTTTTATTTTTTTTTATGTGTGGTATTGTATTTGGTTTCACATTGAGGGCAATGTGAAGTTCAAGTGTAGAGGGTGCATTTGCATTTCATGTTACATTTTGTATTTTTATATTAATTTAGTTTTGTGATGTGTTTAGTTGTTAGCATGTTTTGGGTTGTGTTTATATTGATTAGAATTACATTATATATATATATATATTAGTTAAAACCATTAATAAGCATAGGGTAGTTTGATAATTAAATGATATTATGCTTAAACTTATGTAGTTTATCATCACATTAAGTTTGAAACATTGGTATTAGATTTTTTAAATAAATATAGTGTTCTCCTTTGAAACTTAGTTTTTACTTTTTAAGCTTGATTGATAATTTAAGGTTAAGGATTGTTGAACTTTTAATCAATTTAATGCTTACTTTTCTTCAGAGTAATTGAATTTCATTGAGTTAATGCTTTAAGAATAGTGTTTGCAGGTAATTTCTTATAATTTGGCATATATTATTAGTTGCAAAATTCCTAAAATAAATTGATGAAATTGAGCATAAAATGCACCCATCAAATGTTTAAAATAAATAAAAGGCAATCTACTCCAATGCTTTTATATGCTTCATTATAATAAGCTTGTAAAAAAGAGTATGAGTATGTAAAATACTCTTACATGATTAAATTATGTAAAATACTCCTACATGATTAAATTAAGTAAGAGAAGAGCCTATTAAAAAAAAGAAAAAAGTATAAAATATAAAGAGCTTTTGTGTTAAGTCATGCATGTTAAAATTAGGGAAATTACTTGTTTTCATTATTCTCAGGTTGTAATTCATGAATTCACTTAGAAAGTTTGATTGTCACTTGGTAATTATTATATCCTTGGTCTTGAATTATTAATATTATTTTTAACTATTAAGCTTTGTATTAATTAGAGATTGTGAAACTACCTAATGTGTTGAATTCTATGTGGTGATAAGTGCTTCGTTATGTAATTTTATTTGAGGACAAACAAAGATTTAAGTGTAGGGGAATTTGATTATCTCTTAGGATGCACATATGTTGAATGTGTTTTTATATGTATTTTGGATTTATATATGTTAGTTTATAGTTGTTTTAATGGTAGTTTGCTTTTGTGGTTTCGTTTTTATTTTTTATAGAGGAAGAAGATTGATTTGAATGAAGAGAACTGAGTTAAAATGAGAAATTGTAAAAAAGTTCAGAGTTGAAGTTGAAGCTTACTGCTATTGTAGCAGATCATCTGCGATTGCAGGTTGTTAGTGCAGGGGCGCTTCTGATTCCATGGTAGTCGAACCTGCGGGAGCAGGTTTTTCATGCTTAAGGCCGAATTGTTTATACTATTAGAGCATATTTTTCTATTCTAGCAGGTGGCTCATTCCTGCTTAACTTGGACTCTTCAAGTGATATATTTTTCAGGGACTTTAAGCTCTTATTCGATTTCCAATTTGAAAAGAGAAAAGGGATGGTACATTTTGAAGAAGGGAATGTTAAAAAAAGGCAAAGGTGCATTTAAGCCCCTAATGCTTTTGCCAAGGAGCAGATATGCGCCTTACATTTTTTTGGACCATTTAAACACAAAAATAAGTTTTACATGTGATTTTTTCCCCTCTAATAATAGTAGCTAATCTTAAATTTAACAGTCATTTATTTTTAATCCTTTCACAGATGATGTGGCAATCATGCATAAAAAAATAGGCTCCACAACCAGTCACATATCGCCATCCCACATGTTTGTAGTTGGATTTACCGCCTTTAGATGTAAAGGCTCTTCTGTGTAATGTAAACATCTTTACCAAAATCAAATCCCTAGCAGTAAAAAATCCAGAATTGTAAAAGTTTGAATCTTTTTCCCACTCTCTACTCTGGTGATAAAGTTATATTTAATGCTCTATTGCTGACATACCATCACTACATAATGGGTAATTTTGCATGTCTTTTATTGATAAAAAATAGAAAAGTTTTATATTTATGTGGATTTTTTATTCGATTTCTTTATACTAAAAGTGTTGGCTTTTATGCAGAGTGTTGGATTTTTTTTTATATTATCTATATGTTCTATTCAATATTGGATTCTTTATTATTTACATGCAAAGTGTTCAAAGAAAAAGACATGAACCTTTGTCTTTTTTATTGTGGCAGCATGGTGAACACTATGGATCTATTTTTTAACTATGGTGGTAACTAGGTGGTTAATGAAAAAGATAACCTATTATGTGAGGATGGGGATGTTGATGTGTTATATTACTTTGACCCCGATTTCATGTCTTATGGAGACATCCTTTATAGATACCAAAAAACCTTAAGCTATCTAACTAGGAAGAATATATTTGTGCGTGAACTAGGGAAAAATCTGAGGGATGGGCTATTTTTAGTTTACAATAATGAAGCTATTAGAAAGGTTTTGAATTATATAATAGATAATAGTTGGGTGGGAGACATAAAGTTTTATAATGATCATGAAGTAGATTTGCCTTAATTTATAACTCAGATCCTGCCAGTAGACTATCCCCTTTTAAGTACAGAGGCAGAGGTAGAACATGTTGATGGTGGTAAGGCAAATGGAGATACAGTAAATGCAAGTTTGAAAGAAATAAATGCAGAGTCAGACCAAGTTAATGTAGCTGTAGATGCAGAAGAAGTAGATGGCAATTTTGATGAAGTTAGTGCAGTTGTAGATGCAGATAAAGTAGGTGACAATGCAAATGAAATAAATGCAGATGAAGTAAATGTAGATGATGATAATGCAACTGAAGATCCAACAAATAAAAATGTAGAGGGAAATGTTGACGCTGGTACACAATATAGTGTCAACTTTCCTACTAGTGTTGGTTCTAATAAAACTGATCATATTAACACTACTTATGTTCATCCTGTTGGATATATAAGTGAGAAAGAAGAAGATTGGTTGTCTAATGGTGATAATGAAGAAGAGGATAGTGATTCCAGTATCGATGAAGATAAAGCAATTGACAGCATACCACTTAAAGAGAGAGTGCACTATGATGGAGATCAAGGTCATTTCATGTTGGGAATGACCTCTGCTAATGTTGGTGAAGCAAGGGAAGCCATAGTAAGATATGCAATTGTATTTGGAAAGAAGTTGAAAATCAACCCAAATGAGCCGAATAGGATAAGAGCTAAGTGCTTTAATGAAGCTAAATGCCCATTTTTACTCTTTATATCAAAGGATGGTGATAACCCATGACTTATTATGAAAACATTGCAACCAGAGCATAGGTATTATAGGGACTTCAAACTTTCTAGTGCTTCATACAACTTTTTAGCCAAATATTTCAAGGACAGAATATACAAGAATCATGCTTTCAAAGTAGCAGATATAAAGAAGGAAGCTGAGGAGGTTTTAAAAATCAATACAAGTTTGTTCAAGTGTAAGAGGGCAAAGAGAAAGGTTATTCAAGAGCTTAATGGTAGTTTTAGGGTGGAGTTTGGGTATTTGGAAGCATATGCTACTGCTTTAAAAAGGAGAAATCCAGGAAGTAAAGCTGAGATTGAACTGTGTAAATAAGCATTAAAAGAAGGAAGAAGAATTCTTAGAAGAATGTTCATGTGTTTTGATGCTTGTATGAGGGGCTGGATGGCAGGATGTAGACCATTAATTGGTTTGGATGGTTATTTTTTATGGGACTTTGCAAGGGTCAACTTCTATCTACAGTTGGCATAGATGCATATGACCAAATGGTGCCTATTCCTTAGGTTGCTATTGACAAAGAAAATACCAACAATTGGAAATAGTTTTTGTGTTGGCTAGCAAAAGAGCTTTAGCTTGGAGTGGTTCAACTTTAACAATTATTTCTGATATACAGAAGGTATGCAATTATCTATATTACTTATTAAAACACAGTATATTGCCATTAATTTACATGTTAAAATGGTTGGACCTTATGTTATATGCATGGCAAGGACTAGTCAATGTTGTTTTATAGGTTTTGCCATAATCAGAGCACTATTGGTGTGCAAGGCATATATTTGCAAACTGGTCTAAAAGATGGGGAGGAGGAGGGCTGAGAAAGAAATTTTAGATATGTGCTTGGAGTACCTATAAAGAGGAATTTAAAGACAATCTCATAAAGTTAGGTAAGCTCAATAAAAAAAGCAGTTGAAGACCTTACGAAGTACCCTCCACATCATTGGTGCAGAGTATGCTTCAGTAGTATATGAAAATCAATATGGTTAATAGTAACATTGTAGAGTGTTTCAACTCTTGGATCCTTACAGCAAGACACAAGCCCATTGTAAGCATGTTTAAGGACATAAGACTTCAAGCTATAACTAGAATTAAAGATAATAAATTAGCAACTGAGAAGTGGTTTAATGAGGGAGTCCAACCTGTATAGAATTGTATCAAGATAATAAAGAAAATGCAGTTGGTTATAAGGTGATTTTCAATAAAAATGTTGGTTATGAGATTGGGGATGAAGCAAATAAGCACACTGTATTTCTTGATAAAGCACTTTGCACACGTAGATCTTAGGATCTAACAGGAATCCTATGTACATATGCTATATATGCAATGTATTATTCCAAGATCAATTTATGACAGTCATTTCCAAGTTGTACCATAAGTCGACTTATATAGTTACATACCAACATCCACTACAGCTTATACTAGGAAAAAGGTTTATGAAGTGTGATGAATACTAAGAAATTGAACCACCACTTTAAGTCAAACTTAGTGGCAGACCAAGGACAAAGAGGTTCAGAGCATCCAATGAACCAAATCCTATAGGGAAAAACAACAATACTGAAAAACTGACAAAAAAAGGCCTTCAACAGAAGTGTGCCTTGTGCCATGAGATAGGGCATAATAGGAGGTTATGTCCTAATAAATAAAATCAAGTATAGATTTATCAATCCTTATGTCATGAATAAGTATTATGGTTCTGTAGTGTAATGTGATTGAAGGAATTCTTTTACAGTGCATAAAACCTATTGTTTAAAGTTTACTTCTGTCAGGCTCCTCCAAATGCTGCTCAGGAGAGTGATGGAAGGAATTCCACAAGAGTAACTAAATTGCTACAAAGGAGAATTTTATATATAAGGTACCACATTTTGAGAATGCAAAGTTAGAAGTACCATAACCACAGTAGGTAAGACTAAGACTAGAGCATCACAAGCCAATCCTAGTCAGAGCAGACCTATAAGATCACAAGGGAAGGAAAAAATACAGTCTTGGAAGATAATAAAGACTTTAGCAAGAATATATGCTAGGCAAAGTTGACCATAAAAGGTTGGTCATGGATGCTTTGTGAAATTAAACACTGGAAAAACAACATTAAATGTGAGTTATGCTTCAATATTGCAGCTGGTTTTTCAATTATTATTTTATTATATGTTTTGTAATATACATGTTTTATTTCAACCTGGACTGCCTACTAAGAGGGTTATTGAAGAACGAATGTCCACTGAGCGGCAAATAGATGATACTAATCCTCAAACTAGATTTCCAATCCTAAATGAGCATTTTCTTAGGAAGAATAAAGGTTCACAATTTCCAGATAGCAGTTTTACAAGAAAGATTAACTTCATGGGGGATGGGGTAGAAGCTAAACTTGCAAGAGATTTTCCTTTTAATGCTCTAAGTCTATAATGGCAAGGAAGACCAGCAATAACAAGCAAACAATTACAAGAACAAATTGAATTATATATTAGCAGGTAGCTAAAGAAAGCCATATTAATTAAAGAAAATATTAGTTTAGTTTCTAAGCAGCAAATTCAGATGTAGCAAACTTAGATGCAGCTTAATGTATCATTATATGGAAACTTTGATTAGCATTTTAAATGTTCCTTTTGAACTTTAATATTATGTGTTCTTATGCCTTTTAGTACACTACATATTTTATGCTGATGTTATTATATTGTAACTAAGCAAAACTTTTTTTGTACATGAGATGATGTTTGCTCATTAATGCTTAATTGCTTAGCAATTCACTAGTAAATTTATCACTATGGTCTTATCAAATGCATATCCTACTTTTCTTAAACACTTTCCTTGTTGCTTATTGTTTGTTGTTGTTGTTTTAAAAAAAGGTAGGTCAATTACATTTGCTTCAATAG
Source organism: Macaranga tanarius (assembly GCA_949673435.1). Lineage (NCBI taxonomy): Eukaryota > Viridiplantae > Streptophyta > Magnoliopsida > Malpighiales > Euphorbiaceae > Macaranga > Macaranga tanarius. The sequence goes on along the minus strand of CATIWO010048590.1, from coordinate 2,902 downwards.
AGAAAATTAGTAAGACTAGATTTCCATTTCAAACTAAATTTTCATTTTATATTAGGAACATGTATTATAACAATTTTCCATTTCAATAAAATGTAACTACTATAAAGAAGACACAAGGTTCACAATTTCTAGAATATAGTGCACAAAACCAACAAGCTTCATTTACAGAAAAATATAACTACAAAGAAAATCCATGACAGACAAATAAAAATATATGCTCTTATCATCTTCATTCTTCTGCTTTCAACCTGTCTTAGTGTTTCCTTCTCCACGATGTCCACCTTAGAGCCATACATCTTAACCTATTCTGTTGATATTTATAGAACTTCTTGGCTCCTTTATAATCTATTTCCATGTTATTTCACCTATTATAGCTTGTGTTAAATGCCGATGAAGTTGCCATTAGACATGCAAACCAGTTATCCTTTGTTAATTGCTCAATTATTTATCTAGGGTTTCTAATTTAGGAGAAAATTTTGTAGGATTACTAGGGAGAAGAATGAAGAGTGACCACCTTTTTTAATAGTTATTTTGACTACTTATGTCCATGTAAGCACCATTGACTCTCCGTTAACACCGTCACTTTGTGGCGTTATCAAAGGGGTGAAAATCACAAGTAAAACTTATTTTTGTACTTAAATGGTCCAAAATAATGTAAGGGGCATATGTGCTCCTCAGCAAAAATATTAGGGGCTTAAATGCACCTTTGCCCAAAAAAACACAAAAGAACCTTGAAAGAAAGGGAGCTAGAAGATTAAAAAGAGATTTTCTCTTCTTAATTTTTTAAAAAATCTTATATTTTTTATTGATTTACTTTGTGATTTAATGGGTTATTTTATTAGTATGGATTGCTAGTTTATTCCTTTGTTAGGGATAGAATATTATAACATGATTTAGGTTTTCAATCAATGGATTTTTTATTTTTTTACATTTTATATTTATGTTCTTCATGCTTGTTAAAACTTGATCACCTTTAACATGATTTTTAATTAGGATTTGTGATTGAGAGATTTTAATCCTAATAGATTGATAAACATAAGCCTATTTAATTAAGATTAGAGATAACTAAATTAAACAGTAATACAAAATCGCCAACTCAGCAACCATACACCCTGATAGCTAACGAGCTATGAAACATACGGATTGTAAAATTAATACTCGTTCATATGAACCTCATCCCGCACTCTTTAGGAAAGTTCAAATCAAGTTTAAAATCAAGCACTAGACACCTTTATCCCATGTCCAAAGCCATTTCAAAACTTTTCCCCCTTGAATCAATAATAAATAAGAAATAAAGATTATAGAAAAGAGACCACAATCTATTACTTGAAAGATAGATTGATAAATCAAAAGGACGTTCGCTATAAACACATAGTTTGATAAGAACATATGGTTAACAAGTAACCAAAGAAAATAATATGATTTTCTATTATTGATCCATGACACCAAACTCCTCTTTATAATGAAGAAATGGCCTTGTTTATATAGGAATTAAGACCAATAACACAAAACAACTCTACAATTACAAATACATGATTACTACTACCTACTACATCCATTAACTACATTAACACCCACTAATAGCTTTTATTGACCCACTAACATATAATTGAGGTGTATATGTAACTCCAATGGACTTCCATATAAAAAGATGCTTATTACTATGTTTCTAGGCTATAAAATAGGGTTAAATACATGATTGGGACGTGTCGAAAGGTGAAACATCATGCATTAACCAAGTTGTAACCATCTAGTGCAGAATAAAAGAAGTGGCGCTCGCCAATGACTAGCGTTCACCAGTTGTTGGTGGCAGACTGGTCTCTGGCGCTTGCAATATTTGCTGGCAAACTGGCCTTTTCAATGGTGCAACCATGGTGGCAGCTTCTTAGGTACTTTTTCCACATTTTTTATCATCATTTGAGCTTACTTTTGTCCCTCAAACATTTTGGATTGCAATTTATTATTCTCGGTGCTTGCATTCACATCATACTCCTTTCTTTAAGAAGATTTGTCCTCAAATTTTTGTCCTCCATATAATGTAAAACTCAAGACATAAGAAATATTCAAAACACTTAAAACATAAAATGAAATAAACTAGACTCTAAGAAAATGTTTAAGAATATATATATATTTTTTAATAATAAAGAAAACTCAAAACAAGAACATGAAAATGGAAATAATAACACAAGGACAATAGTGGATAGAAATTTGCACTCTTGAACACCAATGAAATATGAACATAAAATAAAAATCACAAAATAAAAACAAAAATTTGTTTCTTTTTTTTTACTCGAAATAGAAAATTTTCAAAACTACAATAATAGAAAATAAATAAAAAATACGTAGAATTGAAATGAACAAAACCTGATTTAAGCCTAAGCTCTTATACTATTTGATACGAAATCGCCAACTCAGCAACCATACACTCCGATAACTAACAAGCTATGAAATATACAGATTGTAAAATTAACACTCATTCATATGAACCTCAACCCACGCTCTTAAGGAAAGTTCAAATCAAGTTCAAAATTAAGCATTAGACACCTTTATCCCATATCTAAATCTATTTCAAAACTTTACCCCCTTGAATCAATAACAAACAAGAAACAAAGATTATAGAAAAGATGCCACAATCTATTACTTGAAAGATAAATTGATAATGTTAGTATAGATATGCCCTAGGGCCATTATTGTATGTAGACATTGTATATTTATCCCCATGGCAATAAAATATTCATTTGGTTTATTTGAATATTTACCCTTAGTACAATGTTAGATAAGTTTATTGTCAAGAGTTGATAATATGAGTAACAAACTTATTTAGTACTTGTACTATAAAAGTTCATAGTCGTAGGATTAATACATGGGTAGTATTAATCCATAGACTATCACCTCTATCTAT